>CM076672.1:199835252-200060252 GCA_038501925.1 Xenopus petersii
TGGGAAATATATTTATATTTGCTAGACAAATTTTGCACCTAGAAATATTTACCTATGTGAAATAAATCATTATAACCCGAGTAGCAAGCTGTTTGAGCTCATGGTATTTCATTATTTTTATTGGTATCACATATTTATAAAGTACCAACATAATCAGCAGCACTGTAGTGTAGAATATAAGGCTGTATATATCAAACATACAGAATACATGACAGGAAGAAAAAAGGGTCTGGCTCGTTAGAGTTTATTAAATGAACAGCACAGTGTTGGCATCTATGGGAAATGATTGTATTATAATAATCATCAAAACATAGTTAGGGCACTGACACAACTGAGCTGTGAGTTCTAGGAGTAATTCTAGAGGCTGTACCTTATTTTGGAAAGGAAATTAGAATTTTAATTTTGGTGAAGGAGCAATTTACATGTCCTACATACAAATTTTGTTGCAGGAAAGGAAAAATAGTAAAACTGGCCAAAATACAGTTAACACGTCATTACGTAATGTTACAAGAATAGTAGGGCAATAAATAGGCTTTTCACACAGTAAAATTGTTTTGATGTATTTTTGATACATGGTCAAATTTGAAGCCATTTGATGTTGCAATACTACAACTTGTAGTATAGGTAAGAAGTTTGATATACATATATATATATATTGTGTGTCTTGAAAAAGGTCTAAAGTTAGATTTTTTTCACTTTATTACAAAGTCCCAGTGTGCATCTATATACTATATTGATATATATTATATATAATAAATAGAAGGTGAAATACCAGCACTCACAATAGCGTTGTTAGATCTGCCTGGGTGTCAACCTTTTGTAGTAGTAGTAGTAGTAGTAGTAGTAGTTGTAAGAAGTCTCGCAGGTCTTAAGGTGAATGAAGAAAAAAATATTTTATTATCAACGCCCTCAGAGACTAAACTAACGTTTCGGTTGACTCCTCAGCCGAATCATTAGTTGCGCCTCTGAGAGCGTTGATAATAAAATATTTTTACTTTATTCTTCTTGCAACTAATATATATATATATATATATATATATATATATATATATATATATATATATATATATATATATACAACAAACAGAATTCTGTTCCAGCACCTGGGCATTTCTTGGTACTCTGTGTGCACCTACCAATTTGTTTATTATATATATATATATATATATATATATATATATATATATATATATATATATATATATATAACCTCCATGTTGGCAGCACTCTCAACAAAAAGGTTTACATGCCTGGGTGCAGTGCCCCACGTATTTATCCAAACCAAAATGCAATAAGGTCCGCACTCTCAGGACTTCTCAGACTGATTTTTTGGCCTGGTCCCAGGCCTTTCTCAAAGTAACAATTCAATATTGAAAATGCATTTTATACACATGATAAGGCGGGAAAACATTAGTTGCGCCTCTGAGAGCGTTGATAATAAAATATTTTTACTTTATTCCTCTTGCAACTAATATATATATATATATATATATATATATATATATATATATATATATATATATACAACAAACAGAATTCTGTTCCAGCACCTGGGCATTTCTTGGTACTCTGTGTGCACCTACCAATTTGTTTATTTTATATATATATATATATATATATATATATATATATATATATATATATATATATATATATATAACCTCCATGTTGCCAGCACTCTCAACAAAAAGGTTTACATGCCTGGGTGCAGTGCCCCACGTATTTATCCAAACCAAAATGCAATAAGGTCCGCACTCTCAGGACTTCTCAGACTGATTTTTCGGCCTGGTCCCAGGCCTTTCTCAAAGTAACAATTCAATATTGAAAATGCATTTTATACACATGATAAGGCGGGAAAACAACAGTCTGATATAATCGTCAGCATTTAGCGACTGCCAATCAAACCAACTTTCTATATAAAATAAGATATAGTGTAATAAAACAGTACCTTGCACTTGATCCCAACTAAGATATAATTAATGCTTTATTAATGTTTAAATCATTTTTAGTACACTTATAGGTATGGATATCCATATTACAGAAAAACCCATTATCCAGAAAACACCAGGTCCCAAGCATTCTGAATAAAGTGTCCTATACCTGTATATTATATATAATAAAAATAAACATTTTTTGTGAAGTGAAAATACTTATTGAGCGTTGCTCTAGAATCGTAATGGTAGATAGTACTTGCCTGTGCCCTGCCACTTTTTTGAGCGTGTAGACTTACTTTAATAGATACAGGAATGGGCTCCATTATCCGGAAACCCATTATCCAGAAAACTCTGAAGTACTTTTATTGTTTTTTAAAGGGAGTTCCTTTTTCTCTGTAATAATAAAAAGGTAGCTTGTATTTTATCCTAACTAAGATATAATTACTCCTTATTTGAGGCAAAACAATCCTACTCATACTTAAGGTATGAAGAACCACATTACACAAAGACCCCTTATCTGGAAAACCCCAGATCCCGAGCATTTTGGATACAAGGTCTCATACCTGTATAAGTATAATATATATATATACCCTCATAGGACAAGAACGAAAGAAGACAAAAATTCAGCAACCAGTAGTTAAACACTAGGCAGAGAAAACCATTGATCCATCAGCATTCAGCTGCATGAGGATTGATCATATTATTGTAGAGCAGGTGATCTAGGAAAGGATTTGTTTAAACATGAAGCCTTTTGGATTCACAAATTCAGGGGGATATTTATCAAGGGTCGAGTTTGTGAGGTTTGAGAGGTTTTTTATACATCAAATAAACTCACAACTCGAATATTTGCTTATTCATGAAAAAAACTCAACTGTAAAAAACTCAGATCAGTGTAATCTGGGGGAAAACTCCAATACTCTAATTGATCGAGTAATTGATAAAAAAAAACTCAAATAGCTCAAATTTATCGAGTTTTTGAGCAAAAGACACAGAAAAAAACCCAAACATCATGAAGAGTACAAACATTTTTAAATGGTTCACGGGACCCCAGTCATTCACTACAAGACCTCGACAGGTTTTAGCTGGAGTATTTCCGGATTCAAGCTATTTCCATCTTCAGGGCATAATAAAAAAAATATATAAAATTTAAATTTAATTTAATTTTAAAAATGACCTGAAAAATTCAGGTTTTAACTAAAATTACCTTCAAAAATTAATTTTTTTGGGGAAAAACACAACTTGACCTTTGATAAACAACGCCCTTAATTGTGTGATGTCAAAAGTGCTCAATGGAGAATTATAAGTGGGTTACTTTTTGACTTATAAAACTATCTAGCTTATGTATGTATGTATTTATTGCTAAGGTTTTTTAACTGCAATACCAATAAAGTTGCCATGAAGAATTCTCATATAAACTGAAATATGGTCCTGCATAAATAAATTCCTAAATATGTACTAGATTATGTTCATAAAATCTAAAATATCCAGTTTATGTCTACAGAATGTTTTATTCTATGGGATGCGATTATAAATCAATGATAAATTGATAAAGGTCCCAATAAGGACCAAAACTTTGGACACTGTACAATCCGTTTTTTTTATCCAGAAACCCCCGAATTACAGAATTGCTGTCTCCCATAGACTCCATTTTATCCAAATAATTCTAATTATTAAAAATGATTTCCTTTTGCTCTTTAATAATAAAACAGTAGCTTGTACTTGATTCAAACTAAGATATACTGTAATTAATCCTTATTGGAAGCAAAACCAGCCTATTTGGTTTATTTAAAGTTTAAATGATTCTTAAGTAGACTTAATCCAAATTACAGAGCCATTATATAGAAAACCCAGAGCATTCTGGATAACAGGTCCCATTCCTGTACTAAGTAACATAAGAAAAGATGAGAACTCTTGTGTCATCCGCATGATATTTATATTTATAATATGAATTCTACTTTTTTTTTGTTAGACAGATGTTTAGGCAATATTTGTATTGTTTAATTTGCAAATGTATGACAGAATACAAAGCTGCTAACAAGCCTTGGGGAATGCAGGTGTTAAACATGTTTAGGGTGACAAATTTGCTCTTAGAGTGCAGAAACACATGTGCATTGTGTATATCTTAAGATAAATGTCTGAAAACAGCACAGCAAAGAAATGGCAAAGATAATCATCCATAACCTTGAATAAAAGAAAAAAAAAAAAAAAAATATATATATATATATATATATATATATTTTTTTTTTTTTCCTATTTATTTTTTCCTAAAGAATTTAGAGCTCATCACTAGGAGCAAGCAGTACACACACCAATACCCTATCAGCGTGCAAACCACATAGCACTTGTACTTTCCACCCTTGTGCAAGTTGAGCCTCTAATTGTGCATTTGACTCAAGGTGCAAAAGGCAACACATGTCAGCCCTGTTCTTAACAACTGACTATTTTACAGGTATGGGATCTGTTATCCGGAAACTTGTTTTCCAGAAAGCTCCGAATTATGGAAAGGCTGTCTCCCATAGATTCCTTTTTATCCAAATAATCCAAATTTTTAAAAACATTTTCCTATTTATCTGTAATAATAAAACAGTAGCTTGTACTTGATCCCAACTAAGATATAATTAATCCTTATTGGAAGTAAAATCTGCTTATTGGGTTTATTTAATGCTTAAATTATATATTTAGTAGATTTAAGGAATAAAGATCCAAATTACAGAAGGATTCCTTATGCAGGAACCCCCAGGGCTAGAGCATTCTGGATAACAGGTCCCATACCTGCATATGTATTATATAATTCTTATTTATTAATTATTATACCTTATTGCCCCAACAAATTCATGTTATAACAAGGATAAAAGTTAAACCACTAGACAAAATGATAACTGAATGCACTTATAAATAAATCATGAAAAAGTTTGGTATTTATAGCTAGGTCAGTATATCAGTATTGACTATTAGTAATCTGCCAATCCATGCATCGTGCAGCATTATAAGGAGTATAACTACAGACTGTAATCAGAATAGCAAAAAAAAAATGTTATCTTTAAATCTGTGCAGGGAAATGTTTTGAGGCACAGAAACCCAGCCAAAGCTGTGTAGAAGACAAATATATATATATAGAAACAGTCATGCAAAGTTATAAAGGTATGGGACCTATTATCCAGAATGCTGGGGCCTGGGGTTTTCTGGATAACAGATTTTTTCCGTAATTTGGATCTTCATACTTTAAGGGGGTTATTAAGTCCGAATTTATCTCAATATTTTCTGAAAAAAATCTTCGACCAAAACTGCACAAGTTTTTTGGGCTTTTTTATTAACACACTTTCCAGAAAATTTTGTTTGCGGGGAAAAAATCCGGAAAAACCGTGAAAAACTTGATTTTCATGATTCTTTCGGATTTTCACCCGAAAACTTTTTTCCAAAAACCCAGCACACATCAAAAACTCTTTGGGACTTTTCCAATTGACTTATATGCAACCTCGACAGGTCTGAGATGCCGGATTTTCAGATTCTGACTTTTCCATCCTCGGGGTTTAATTAATGAATTGATTTTTTAAAAGTCAGATTTTATAAAAAAAAATCACAAATTTTTTCGTGATTTTTGCATTTGGAGTTTAGTAAATAACCCCCTAAGTATGCTAGAAAATCATGTAAACATTAAATAAACCCAATAGGCTGGTTCTACTTCCAATAAGGATAAATTATATCTTGTTTGGATCAAGTTCAATGTAATGTTTTATTATTACAGAGAAAAAGGAAATAATTTCTAAATATTTGGATTATTTCATTATAATGGAGTCTATGGGAGATGACTATTCCGTAATTTGGAGCTTTCAGGATAACGAATCCCATACCTGTACTGAAATGGAATCGTATGTGCAGAGAACTATCTATTCCAGCTAACAACCATTTTTGCCTCTTGTGCTTATATAGCAAAGCACACCGAACTAATAAACCTTTGTACATTAATAATGAAATTACATGCAAGGTAAAGTATATCTAACTATTCTTCTAAAACTGAAAAAACATTGCATTTGTGTCTTGTATTCACCTGTGTGCAGTGTAGGATTCATTCTGAGCCAAAAGCATTCCCTTCTTCATGTGCAGCTGAAATTCACGATGCAGTAATTCCATAATTAACAATCTTACATTACAAAATCTCCATCTCAATTCTGCAAATGTTTTTGTTGCACTTTTATATATTACTCTATTGCCTCACCGGTGTATCTATTATATACTTATTTAATGATATTCCCCTTTAGATTTATGTGCAACTGCTTTTTTTTGTTTTACAATAAATTTTGCTTTTGGGTGATGTCTTGTTCTCTACTTTTGCATTCCATTCAAAAAATAATATTACTATAAAACACACAGTCTATTGCTACAGTTTAAAAATGTCTCTGGTTTCTTATTTTTAAATACCCCAAATGGTTCAGATGGTTAAGAAGAGCAAATAGTACAGCAGGGCAAGCTGACGTGACTTTAAATTAATAACCCAAGTATGAGCTGCTTCTGACCTTGCGTAGATAAATCGATTTATCATCATGAGCCTGAAACTGGAGCATTTCTGTTATTCTGTAGGGTTATGCATTTGGGGGGTGTTTATTGAAATTAGGAATGTTTTGAGCTTGGAGGAATTAATAATACAATTAAATCTGCTATGGTGAAAACTATATTTTATATTTAACATATGTTTGCAGTTAATAGAATTCTCATTATATAATCAGCTGACGAGGCTAGAGAATATGATGATGAATGGAGACCATTGTCAGACTTTGAAATGTTACACATTCACCTTCAGCATCTACTTGAAAGATGATGAAAACAGAAAATGTAGAGCTGCATCCTGTGTCAAATAAATACAGGTCTAACTTTTTTTTTTTAGTGTTGCTAATACATTAAAAAAAATGATTATTTTGTCCAGCGCATATCACAATGTCAAGAAACAATCATTTGGATTTGGATTTTTAGCAGCTTTGGGGTATGATAAATCTCAAAAAAATTTATTTTTTATTTTTCCATGAAAAATTCAAGTTTCCCACTTAAAACCTCGACCGGAAAAAATTGAGGTTTAATAAATGGGCCCCTAAGAGCTATGAATTTAAATGAGGGTTTCCAAAATGTAAATGTTTGATAAAATTTGAAAAACCCGAATGGATAACTTTGGCATCTAAAAGCTTATAAATTCCTATGGAAGTCAATGGAAGTTGTCCCTGGTAAACTTTTTTAAGAATACAATTAACAAATTCAATACATTTGAGCCTTTTTTCATGGTTTAATTTGATCTAGTTTAGTTTTTTTAGGTTTGATTTTTTTAAACAAATGAGCAAACATTAGTGTTTTGTAAAATTTTGAGTTTATATGATTACATTTTTTTTTAAAATTTTTAAAAAATAGGCCTCCCTGTGACTTGGCACAGGAGCCATCACTGGGAAATGAAAACTTCAGTGATATAAGAACTAAACCTTCTATCTATTTAGTCACTAGAGTAAGGCCCATGACTGTGACTACTGTTAACTATTCACGTGCCTGTCTCAGGATATTTCATATCTATATATACTTTGTACCTGCTTGCGATTTATAGATGTGCAATTTATCATGATATTCTTTTGAACTGAATTATTATCTGTTTATATGTGTATTAACATCAACCATCAGCATATGTTGAAAACATGTTATTTTACCAGCACATGCAGCCACAATTTTAAGAAGACCGTAGATTATCCTCAGCCAACTTGTGTTTCTTATAAATACCAATGCAACTTTTAGATTGTGAGCTCTTTTGGGCTGGGTCGCATTTACCTCCTATATTGATTACTTGTGGTTTTTGTGTGTTTTCTTGTATGTTTAATGTATACACCAATTTATTGTATAATACTGCTGAAAATGTTGCTGTGTTATAAATTATTATTATTTTTTAGTCGCCCGGCGACAAATCTCCTCTTCTTCGGGGGAACTGCCTCCCCTGCATTCCCGCGGCTAAAATGTAAATCACTGGCGGGATGGCACTCGTAGCAATTCGTTTTCTGAAGTCGCCCGAAGTTTCCTCATGAGGCTAAAAACGAATCTCCCCGAATCTGCATGTGTGCCCTGACCCTTATTCGTGCACTCTTTTTTTGTGTGTTAGAGCAGAATTTCAGTTCCAAGGATTATCCCTTCTGTAGAGGTAAATCTTCAGCTGACAAGTGGATAGGGTTAATAGGGACACCTTCGCAAAACCTAAAGAATGATTAAGGGGCAGATTAATAAAGGTCAAGTTAACCTGAAAAATCCAAGATTTCAAGGGTACTTTTCAGTCCAAACTCACATTTTCAGGTTAAAAAAAAAAACAAAAATTTTTCAAGATTTATTATACCCGAAGCTGGAAATAGCTTGAATTCAAAAATACTCCAGCAAAAACCTGTCAAGGTCATGTAGAAGTCAATGGCAGAGGTCTCTTCAACCATATGAAGATGTTTATAACCTTCGTTATGTTCTTGTTTTTTTTCGGTTGGTTTCGCTCGAAAACTGAATTTATGCAAGTGATTCAAGTTTTTAGCTTGGTGAAAACTTGATTGATTTGGAAATTCCCTGATTCAAGTTTTTTCCATTCATGTTTTTTCTTAAATCGGAAAAGATTTGCTGTGAGTTAATTTGAGGTATAAAAAAAAAAACCTCACCAACCTCTACAACTCAACCTTTGATAAATAAGCCCCTAAAAGTTTTGATTTCATTTTAATAGAATACTTGAGCCGATTCTGAACTTGTGTTGTTCTGTATGGAATTAGCTCTTTTCATAGTGACTGTTTGCCTTTGCTTTATTATCAGTCAATGAAATGGGAATCAATCACATACTATTCTCCTATAAACAATGATGCATTGTATATTTAGAGAAGGAAGAGTTTATTTTATAGTTATAGTATGAAAGTATGTGCTAGGTGTAGGTGTATAGGTGCTTGATATACAACATGATAAGGACACGATAACTGTTACGCAGAAGTAATTCCGTGTGAATTATGAAGCAGAAACCTTATAATTCACCTCAGTGATGTCACTATTAAAAGTGTTTCTGGACTCAATACAATCCAATTTTTTTGTTTAAACCGTCAGGAGCATAGTACAGTCAAAACGTCACTCTCATAGTTTATAATGTCAGAGTTCCTACTGCAGAATTATTCTCTGGGATTTTACAGCAATTCATCTATTATTCCATACATTTATCATGAGAGTACGAAGCCTTCAGAGGAAATACATTTTTCAACAGTTTAATTTAGTAATACAATGCCAATCGTGTGGCAGACTTCATGGATCACTGTCAAGAGGATGATCCTGTTTAAAAATATGGCTCAGGCAATCCCATTGTATTCTTTATTAAACAGAGGACGTCGCCTCAAAGTGCTTGATTGTTTAAATATCATATTTTGACAGTTATATATTGATACATTGACATATACTATAGCATTTACTATCTAATTCTCATACAAGTGCTACAGTATAACTGTTATACGGCTGGGTAAAATGCCCACTGAATTTAGGATTTACTGGATTTCAACTTCATTGCAACAAATGCGATTTTTTTTTAAAAAAGAGGCTGAATTCATTTTTTTTTTCTTTAATACATTATTGTGTCTATAATCGCATAAGAAAAAACAATATTAAACAATATTAAACTCCAGTTACTTTCAAAAGAGTGAATTGTAAAAAGGCCCTGTTCGCTTTAACAGAAGCCTTTAAAAGAGAAATAAACCCTAAAAATGAATATGGCCAAAAGTGCCATATTTTATATAGTGAACTTATTGCACCAGCCTAAAGTTGCAGCATCTCAATAGCATCAATGATCCAGGAGTCCAAACTTGTCACAGGGGGTCACCATCTTGGAAAGTGTCTGTGACACTCACATGCTCAGTGGGCTCTGAGCAGCTGTTGAGAAGCTAAGCTTAGGGGTCGTCACTAATTATCAAGCAGAAAATAAGGTTGGCCTGTAATATAAGCTGATGCTACAGGGCTGATTATTGAATTCTGATGCTAGTTGCATTGGTTTATGTGCTGCCATGTAGTAATTATCTGTATTAATTACTAATCAGCCTTATATTGTGACATTTATATTCTATGTATACTGTATATTGTGAGTGGGTCCCTAAACTCAGTAAGGGACAGCAGCTCAGAGCATGTGCAGTGAATCAGCAGAAAAGAAGATGGGGAGCTACTGGGGCATCTTTGCAGACACAGATATTCCCTGCTAAATGGCTGTGGTTGCCTTGGACTGGTACAGAAGCCCAAAACATAATGTACAACATTTCTAGCTACTTCTTAAGCTATGCTTTAGTTCTCCTTTAAATAATTATAACCCAGATTGACCACTGGAAAAATGCTAATTTTTCCACAAACATCCCTTATTCGTCCAATCAGCTCTTGTGCTTGATATTGTTGTTTCTCACTCCTTCTTTCTTCTCCCCCAGGCTGCATTCTCCTCTCACTGCTTATAGTTCCACCAGTTTCTCTATCTGTTAATGCACTGGTTCCTGCAGGCACTGCTAAGGAATTTTCTGAAAACTTTGCCTAAGCTCAAACTTAGGGGGTTATTTACTAAAACACAAATTTGTACCATATTTTTATTAAACCAAGCTCGACCAAACTCCCATTCATGATTGTATCTTATTTATCAATAAAATTACTCGAAAAAGTCGGGACGGGAAAAATACCTGATAAAATCTAGAAAAAACCCTAATTGTAGAAATTTTTCAGATTTAGCTGCCGAATCGCTCAAGTTTTTTGGGTTATCACCAGAAAACCCCAAAATTTTCGGAATATCGGATACAACCCAGTGCAGACCGCAATATGTTCAAATTGTAAAAGGGACATCTGCCATTGACTTCTACATGACCTCGGCAGGTTTGACTTTTTGCAGCTTTGTGGGATAATAAATCTCAAGAAATTTGCCCAAAAAAACCCAGACCAGAAACTAGTAACTTTTCAATTGGCCAGTATTTTTTCTTTTCTGTAGTTTATGGAATATTTACCTTCTTTTTCTGACTCTTTCCAGCTTTCAAACTGGGGGTCAGTGACCCCATCTATAAACAAATACCCTGTAAGGCTACACAAATATTATTATTGCTTCTATTTTAACACATCTTTCTATTCAGACCCTCTCCTATTCATATTCCTGCCTCTTATTCAAATCAGTGCATGGTTGCTAGGGTAATTTTGACCATAGCTACCAGTTTGCTGAAATTGGAGAGTTGCTGAATAAAAAGCTAAATAACTCAAAAGCCACACATAGTAAAAAATGAAAACCAATTGAAAATTATCACAGAATATTACTCTCGACATCATACTTAAAGTTAATTTAAAGGTGAACAAACCCTTTAATTAGAAAACAGGACAGGGTGTACCACCAATGATACCCCTTTGAAGCCATGATATTGTTATTAATCAATAAATATCCTTATCTGTAATCTCATTATCCAGAACTCCAGAATTACAAGAAGGTCATCTAACATGGAGGCATATTTATCAAGGGTGGAATTTCGAATTGAAAAAACTTCGAAATTTGAATTCAAAAAGAACAACTGAAATTGAGTTGAAGTTTTTTTTGTGCCGAATTGGAATCGTACGAATTGATTAATAGCTCATTCGATCGAATTCGATTCGAAGGTTTCCCAAAAACCTTTTTTCAAAGTCCACCAATTGACTACAAATAGGTTCTAGGAGGTCCCCCATAGGCTAAAACAGCAATTTGGCAGGTTTTAGATAGTGAATGGTCGATGTTGAATTTTTAAAGAGACAGTACATGAAAAATGTCGATATTCGAATATTTGAATTTTTTTCAAATTCAAATAGAATTTGGACTATTCTCTAGTCGAAGTACACAAAAAATAGCTTGAAATTCGATTTTTTTTCATTCGAAAATTCACCGCTACCTTTAATAAATCTGCCCCATAGAGTTAATTTTAAGCAAATAATTCTAATTTTTAAAAAATTATTTTTAAAACCTGAACCTAGTAACATAGTAAGTTAGGTTTAAAAGAGACACACGTCCATCAAGTTCAACCTTTTAACTCTATTCTACTCTGATCCAGATGAAGGAAAAAAAAAAACATTTGAAGCCTCTCCAATTTGCCTCAAAGGGGGGAAAAAGTCCTTCTACTAATCCCTAGATCAACTTGTGCTATGAGCTATCTTCCATAATTCTGTATTCCCTCCCTTGCTATTTAATGTATCAGCCAGTACAACAAATTCAGGGAGAGAATTCCACATCTTCAAAGCTCTGACTGTAAAAAACCCTTCTGAATATTTAGTCGGAACCTCTTTTCTTCTAATCGGAATGGGTGACCTCGTGTCAGCTGGAAAGACCTACTGGTAAATAAAGCATTAGAGAGATTATTATATGATCCCCTTATATATTTATACATAGTGTAGTTATCACATCACCCCTTAAGTGCCTCTTCTCCAGCGTGAACATCCCCAATTTGGCCAGTCTTTCCTCATAGCTAAGATTTTCCATACCTTTTACCAGCTTAGTTGCCCTTCTCTGTACCCTCTCTTATACAATAATGCCACTTAGCTTCCCAGATTGCCAGTTTGTCAAGATCCTGTTGCAAGGATGCCACATCCTGGATGCAAATAATAAAACTGCACCTTGTAACTAAGCTGCAGGAATCCTTTTGGGATTGTTTAATCTTTAAATGCTTTTAAGGTATGGTGATCCAAATTGCAGGAAGACCCCTTATCCGGAAAACCCCAGGTCCCAAGCATTCCAGATAAAAGATCCCATACCTAATTTTTAAAACAGTGGAATAAAAATATATAAAACAAAGGCCTAATGAGTTCCTTGCAGTTCATTGCACTTTGTCAGAGGCATTCTGTAATTTGGTGTGCTATGTTTTTCAGTGTGGCCCCAAAATTCCTTGAAATATTTTCCTTCACCTCTTATAGATAGTGATGGGCGCATCTGTCCTGTTAAGCTTCGGCGAAAAATTCACAAAACTCAGAAAAAAATTTCATGTGTGACAATTTTGCTGAGCGACAATTTTTTTGTCACAGAGAATTTTCCAACAGCGAATTTTTGATGCAGTTTTGAGAAAACATTCACAGTCACTGAAATCCGCAAATCTATACCTGGCCAATAAATCACTACTTATAGAGTGAAATGTGAAACGGCTAAAGGCACCATCAGTATAGCTTTTGAGCCTGAACTGTGCAATTATGAAGCACTTTCACAAAATCAAACAACAAATGTAAACTTGATTGCCATAAACCTTAACTTAACAATTTAGATTTAACAATTTGTTTTTCTATTGAATTGGAAAAAAAAGTCCTAATCAATTGAGAGGGAAATTAGAACTCGGTGCTGCTGCTGCTGCTGCTAACACATTCTGCTTAACTGATCATGTAACTGAATTGATATATGTGTCAGTTCATTAAAATAATTTACTGACTGCCAGGAAAATGTGTGGTAATAAATGGGGAAAATAACCGCTGGGAATCTGTATTCCTTCCCCAATTTATGACAAAATATGACATGTGTCAGCCCCTAAGTATAATCTACATTTGCCAAGGGAGTTTAAAGAGGCCTATGGAGGGACCCTGGAACAGGTGGAGCGGAGTAAGGCATGACTTAGGGACAAATAGGAAATTAAGGGGATGGTCTGACTGGTGCATTGTGGGGATTGTAGGCAAAGGTGAACAAAGGAGGGGGCAGGGCCTATAAAGGGAGGTAAAAAGTGCGGGAGAGCAGTCCTACCTTTTACAGAAGACACGAGATGCAGTGTTTCAGTGTGAGGGTAGGGGTTAGAATATCGCAGCTTTGGCACTGCCGGGCTGCCCTAATGGGTAGCCAAAAAGGGGGCTGGAGTGTTAAGGTGAGATTGGCCTGGGGCTAGGCTTAGGGGCAAGTAGGCACAGTAAGTGAGGAAATAAGACGGAGGTTTGCTTAGGCTGGAGAACGGGTTGATTATGAAGCTACTGTTAAATGTTATGCAGCCTTAAGCGGCTATTGTTTTATAATTTTACAGCTTATTCATTTGTTATGCATTTATTACAATATGAATTAATAATATGGGTATGTTGGTGGATGATTTTCCCTAAGCTTGGTGAGTTTTTAAAAAAACAAGCTGCGGCCTTTTCCACCCATGACATGTTGTGTTGTGTTTTTATTGGGGTTAAAGAGTTAATTGACAATATTGAGTCATACGTAAGTCAGGACCCTTGTACAATACATACAGTAGCCCATTTACAATGATATAATTCCAGCCACACCATCATTTGGATCTCTATACCTTAAGTCTACTAAAAAATAACTAAAACATTAATGAAACCCAATTAGATTGTTTTGCCTCCAATAAGTATTACTTGGGATCAAGTATAAGGTACTCTTTTATTAAAACAGAAAAATAATTAATTATTTGATTTAAGTTGAGTCTATGAGAACTGGCCTTCCCATAATTCAGACATTTCCTGATAAAAGATTTCTGGATAATGGATCCCATACCTGTATTATTATTAGGGATGTAGCGAACGTCGGAAAAAAAGTTCGCGAACATATTCGCGAACTTGCGCAAAATTGCGAGCGGTTCGCGAACGGTTCGCGAACCCCATAGACTTCAATGGGAAGGCGAACTTTAACATCTACAAAAGACATTTCTGGCCAGAAAAATGATTTTAAAGTTGTTTAAAGGGTGCAACGACCTGGACAGTGGCATGCCAGAGGGGGATCAAGGGCAAAAATGTATCTGAAAAATCTGCCTGTGTGTGCTTGGAAGAGATAGTGTAGGGCGAGAGCTGTTAGTGATTTCAGGGACAGATGATAGTAAGTTTGCTGGCTAGTAATCTGCGTGATACTGCTCTGTATTGGAGGGACAGAAGTCTGCAGGGATTTGAGGGACATTTTAGCTTAGGTAGCTTTGCTGGCTAGTAATCTACTGTTCTCTTTAAACAACTGCCATACGTTGACCTTGTAGGCATTGTTTGCCCAGTTTTTTTGGACGCAGCCACTGAAGCACAGTTGCCAGAAAAAATATGCCATATAAATGCTGAAAATAGTCATTTTTCGCCATACGTTGACCTTGTAGACATTGTTTGCCCAGTTTTTTTGGACGCAGCCACTGAAGCACAGTTGCCAGAAAAAATATGCCATATAAATGCTGAAAATATAAATTTTTTTGGTTGCAGCCACTGAAGCACAGAGGCCAGAAAAATTATGCCATATAAATGCTGAAAATAGTCATTTTTCGCCATACGTTGACCTTGTAGACATTGTTTGCCCAGTTTTTTTGGACGCAGCCACTGAAGCACAGTTGCCAGAAAAAATATGCCATATAAATGCTGAAAATATAAATTTTTTTGGTTGCAGCCACTGAAGCACAGAGGCCAGAAAAATTATGCCATATAAATGCTGAAAATATAAATTTTTTTGGTTGCAGCCACTGAAGCACAGAGGCCAGAAAAAATATGCCATATAAATGCTGAAAATAGTCATTTTTTGCCATACGTTGACCTTGTAGGCATTGTTTGCCCAGTTTTCTTGGTCGCAGCCACTGAAGCACAGTTGCCAGAAAAAATATGCCATATAAATGCTGAAAATAGTCATTTTTTGCCATATACGTTGAGTCAAGGTATGGCAAAAAATGACTATTTTCAGCATTTCTATGGCATATTTTTTCTGGCCTCTGTGCTTGAGTGGCTGCGGCCAAAAAAACTGGGCAAACAATGCCTACAAGGTCAACGACGTTGACCTTGTAGGCATTGTTTGCCCAGTTTTTTTGGCCGCAGCCACTCAAGCACAGAGGCCAGAAAAAATATGCCATAGAAATGCTGAAAATAGTCATTTTTTTGGTCGCAGCCACTGAAGCACAGTTGCCAGAAAAATTATGCCATATAAATGCTGAAAATATAAATTTTTTTGGTTGCAGCCACTGAAGCACAGAGGCCAGAAAAATTATGCCATATAAATGCAGAAAATATGCATTTTTTTGGTTGCAGCCACTGAAGCACAGAGGCCAGAAAAATTATGCCATATAAATGCAGAAAATATGCATTTTTTTGGTTGCAGCCACTGAAGCACAGAGGCCAGAAAAATTATGCCATATAAATGCAGAAAATATGCATTTTTTTGGACGCAGCCACTGAAGCACAGTTGCCAGAAAAAATATGCCATATAAATGCTGAAAATAGTCATTTTTCGCCATACGTTGACCTTGTAGACATTGTTTGCCCAGTTTTTTTGGTTGCAGCCACTGAAGCACAGAGGCCAGAAAAAATTAAACCAGTAGGGTTTGCACCCTAGTTTGTAACGGTGGCGGAGGGAGGAGGACGCTAAAGGACAGCTGTGTGTGGAGTCATGAGGCTTGAAGAGAAGGACAGCTGCATAGAAGTCAGAACAAGTCTTCCGGCGTGCAGTAACCCTCCGAGATCCACCCCTCATTCATTTTAATAAAGGTCAGGTAATCGACACTTTTGTGACCTAGGCGAGTTCTCTTCTCAGTTACAATCCCTCCTGCTGCACTGAAGGTCCTTTCTGAGAGCACACTTGAGGCTGGGCAAGACAAGAGGTTCATGGCAAATTGTGACAGCTCTGGCCACAGATCAAGCCTGCGCACCCAGTAGTCCAGGGGTTCATCGCTCCTCAGAGTGTCGATATCTGCAGTTAATGCCAGGTAGTCCGCTACCTGCCGGTCGAGGCGTTCTTTGAGGGTGGATCCCGAAGGGTTGTGGCGCTGCCTTGGACAGAAAAACATTTGCATGTCTGACGTTACAGACCGGCCAAAGGGCTTTGTCCTTGCAGGTGTGCTCGTGGCAGGATTACTGGCACCTCTGCCCCTGGAATGTTGATGAGTTCCTGAAGTGACATCACCCTTAAAAGCATTGTACAACATGTTTTGCAGGCTGGTTTGTAAATGCCGCATCTTTTCGGACTTGTGGTATGTTGGTAACATTTCTGACACTTTATGCTTGTACCGAGGGTCTAGTAGCGTTGCGACCCAGTACAGGTCCTTCTCCTTAAGCCTCTTGATACGGGGGTCCTTCAACAGGCATGCCAGCATGAAAGACCCCATTCTCACAAGGTTGGATGCAGAGCTATCCATCTCCGCTTCCTCATTATCAAGGACTGCATCATCCACGGTCTCCTCCCCCCAGCCACGTACAAGACCAGGGGTCCCCAAAAGGTCACCACTAGCCCCCTGGGAAGCCTGCTCCTGTTGGTCCTCCTCCTCCTCCTCCACAAAGCCACCTTCCTCCTCTGACTCCACTTCTGGCACCTCTCCCTGCGTTGCAGCAGGTGCCTGGGTTCGTTCTGGTGATTGCGACCATAAATCGTGCGCTTCCAGCTCCTCGTCACGCTGGTCTACAGCCTCATCTGTCACTCGTCGCACGGCACGCTCCAGGAAGAAAGCGAAGGGTATTAGGTCGCTGATGGTGCCTTCGGTGCGACTGACCATATTTGTCACCTCTTCAAAAGGTCGCATGAGCCTGCAGGCATCGCGCATAAGCACCCAGTAACGGGGGAAAAAAATCCCCAGCTCTGCAGATCCAGTCCTACCACCCAGTTCAAAAAGGTACTCGTTGACGGCCCTTTGTTGTTGCAGCAGACGTTCCAACATAAGGAGCGTTGAATTCCAGCGAGTCTGGCTGTCAGAAATCAAACGCCTGACTGGCATGTTGTAGCGCTGCTGAATGTCAGCAAGGCGTGCCATGGCTGTGTAGGAACGTCTGAAATGGGCCGACACCTTTCTGGACTGGGTGAGAACGTCCTGGAATCCTGGGTACTTGGAGACAAAACGTTGGACTATTAAATTTAACACATGTGCCATGCAGGGCACATGTGTTAAATTTCCCAGTCTCAACGCTGCCAACAGATTGCTTCCATTGTCACACACCACTTTTCCGATCTGCAGTTGGTGTGGGGTCAGCCACCGATCGGCCTGTGACTGCAGAGATGACAGGAGTACAGATCCGGTATGGTTTTTGCTTTCCAGGCACGTCATCCCCAAGACAGCGTGACAACGGCGTACCTGGCACGTCGAATAGCCTAGGGGGAGCTGGGGGTGCACAGGTGTGGAGGAGGAGAAGGAGGACCCAGCAGCAGAGTAAGAAGAAGAAGAGGAAGAAGACGAGGTAGAGAGCGATGGAGGAGTAGAGGTGGTGGCAGAACCGCGTGCAATCCGTGGCGGTGACACCAACTCCACTGTTGTTGTTGTTGTTGAGCTACCCATTCCCTGCTTCCCATTCCCAGCCATTACCAAGTTCACCCAGTGGGCAGTGTAGGTGACATACCTGCCCTGACCATGCTTGGAGGACCATGCGTCAGTAGTCATATGGACCTTTGGCCCAACACTAAGTGACAGAGATGCGGTAACTTGGCTCTGCACATGTTGGTACAGGTGTGGTATTCCCTTTTTAGAAAAAAAATTGCGGCTGGGTACCTTCCACTGCGGTGTCCCAATTGCTACAAATTTGCGGAAGGCCTCAGAGTCCACCAGCTGGTATGGTAAAAGCTGGCGGGCTAAGAGTGCAGACAAGCCAGCTGTCAGACGCCGGGCAAGGGGGTGACAGTCAGACATTGGCTTCTTACGCTCAAACATGGCCTTCACAGAAACTTGGCTGGTGGCAGATGACTGGGAATGGGAACAGGTGGTCAAGGTGGAAGGCGGAGTGGAGGGTGGTTCAGATGGGTCAAGGAGAGCAGAGGTAGAGCAGTAAGATGCTGGACCAGAAGGAGTGTGACTTTTAGTTTGCCTGTTGCCTTTGAGGTGTTGCTCCCAAAGTGCTTTGTGCTTGCCGCTCATGTGCCTTCGCATAGAAGTTGTACCTATGTGGCTGTTGGGCTTACCAAGGCTCAGTTTCTGACTGCACTCATTGCAAATTACAATGCTTTTGTCAGAGGCACACACATTAAAAAAATCCCACACTGCTGACTTTTTGGAAGTGTGCGATCTGGCGGTAACAGTAGAAGTTGGCGGCATTGGCGGCAATGGCGGGTGCGTTGGCCGGCTGAACACAGGTGCCGATACATGTTGTTGCCCTACTGATCCCTGCGGGCTGGCCTCCCTGCTTCTTCTAAGTCTTATTCTCCTACTGCCTCTCTGACTCTCCGTCTCTCCATCTGAACTACCCTCCTCTTGCTCTCTTCTACTAGGCACCCACAAAACATCAATCTCCTCATCATCATTCTCCTCAGATGCATCAATTTCTTCTGACACATCACAGAAGGAAGCAGCAGCGGGGACCTCCTCCTCCTCCTCATCACTCATCATTATGTCCATCTCTGTCGTGTTCTCTGCCAGAATTAAATCTGGTGTAACGTCCTCATCTCCTTCATCTTCTTCTGCCAATAATGGTTGCGCATTACTCAGTTCAAGAAACTCATGGGAAAATAACTCCTCTGACTCCAGTGAAGATGGGGCACCGGTGGTGGAGGAAGTGTTACGTGGGGTGGCCATAGCAGTGGAGGATGAGGAGGATGTTGTGGTAAAGTTAGAAACGGTAGAGGATGGGGTGTGCTGTGTAAGCCAGTCAACTACCTCTTCAGCATTTTGGGAGTTCAGGGTCATTGGCTTTTTAAAACTGGGCAATTTGCTAGGGCCACAGGATTGCATAGCAGCACGGCCCCTAGCACGGCCTCTGCGTGGCGGCCTGCCTTTGCCTGGCATTATTTTTAAAAAAACAACAACAACAAAAACTCAGTTGGTTTTTCTGGAAACGATAATACACACAGCTAGATGGCAGTTTGAAGAAAACAGTGTGCAAATAATGCCTACAAGATCAACGTATACACTACTACAGCGGTGGATACGGATTACGTAAAATATATGAATGCTGCTTGAAAAAAAGTAACTCAAGTGGTTTTTCTAGAGACGATAATATTATCAATATTTAGACAAAATGTGAACAAGCTCACACAGCTAGATGGCGGTTTGAAGAAAACACTGTGCAAATAATGCCTACAAGGTCAACGTATACACAGCGGTGGATACGGATTACGTAAAATATAAGAATGCTGCTTGAAAAAAAGTCACTCCGGTGTTTTTTCTGGAGACGGTAATATTATGGATATTTAGACAGAATGTGAACACGGGCACACAGCTAGATAGCAGTTGGTTGAATAACACACTGGGCAAAAAATGCCTACAGGGCAAATAATGCCTACAAGGTCAACTTATACACTACTACAGCGAGGGATACGGATTACGTAAAATTTATTATGGCTGCTTGAAAAAAGTCACTCCGGTGTTTTTTCTGGAGACGGTAATATTATGGATATTTAGACAGAATGTGAACACGGGCACACAGCTAGATAGCAGTTGGTTGAATAACACACTGGGCAAAAAATGCCTACAGGGCAAATAATGCCTAAAAGGTCAACTTATACACTACTACAGCGATGGATACGGATTACGTAAAATTTATTATGGCTGCTTGAAAAAAGTCACTCCGGTGTTTTTTCTGGAGACGGTAATATTATGGATATTTAGACAGAATGTGAACACGGGCACACAGCTAGATAGCAGTTGGTTGAATAACACACTGGGCAAAAAATGCCTACAGGGCAAATAATGCCTAAAAGGTCAACTTATACACTACTACAGCGATGGATACGGATTACGTAAAATTTATTATGGCTGCTTGAAAAAAGTCACTCCGGTGTTTTTTCTGGAGACGGTAATATTATGGATATTTAGACAGAATGTGAACACGGGCACACAGCTAGATAGCAGTTGGTTGAATAACACACTGGGCAAAAAATGCCTACAGGGCAAATAATGCCTAAAAGGTCAACTTATACACTACTACAGCGATGGATACGGATTACGTAAAATTTATTATGGCTGCTTGAAAAAAGTCACTCCGGTGTTTTTTCTGGAGACGGTAATATTATGGATATTTAGACAGAATGTGAACACGGGCACACAGCTAGATAGCAGTTGGTTGAATAACACACTGGGCAAAAAATGCCTACAGGGCAAATAATGCCTAAAAGGTCAACTTATACACTACTACAGCGATGGATACGGATTACGTAAAATTTATTATGGCTGCTTGAAAAAAGTCACTCCGGTGTTTTTTCTGGAGACGGTAATATTATGGATATTTAGACAGAATGTGAACACGGGCACACAGCTAGATAGCAGTTGGTTGAATAACACACTGGGCAAAAAATGCCTACAGGGCAAATAATGCCTAAAAGGTCAACTTATACACTACTACAGCGGTAGTAAAATAAAAAAAAAGTTAAATAAAAAAAGAATGAATATTAAAAAAAAAAAATTAAAGTTGGTGCTGCTGAACTACTAGGAGCAGCAGATTAGCACACCAGTCCCACTCCCCAACACTGCTAGACTAATAGCACTGGGCTCTTATAGTAGTAGTAGTAGTAGTAGTAGTAGTAGTAGTAGTAGTAGTAGTAGTAGTAAAACAACAAAAAAATAAATAAAAGCAGTCCTTACAAGGACTATTGCTATTGCAGCAGTCAGCAGATGAGATCAGAAGCAGGACAGCTGCCCACTGCAGCTACATACAGAGCACTGCAGTAGAAGGTAGATTACTAGCCAGCAAAGCTACCTAAGCTTAAATGTCCCTCAAACCCCTGCAGACTTCTGTCCCTCCAATAACAGAGCAGTATCAAAACGATTACTAGCCAGCAAACTTTCAACTGTCCCTGAAATCACTAACAGGCAGCAGCTCTCTCCCTACACTATCTCTTCAGCACACACAGGCAGAGTGAAAAAAAGCTGCAGGGCTTCGGTTTTTATAGGGAAGGGGAGTGGTCCAAGGGAGAGCTTCCTGATTGGCTGCCATGTACCTGCTGGTCTGGGGTGAGAGGGCAAAAAAAAGCGCCAACAATGGCGAACCCAAAATGGCGAACGTCGCGCGACGTTCGCGAACTTCCGGCGAGCGCGAACACCCGATGTTCGCGCGAACAAGTTCGCCGGCGAACAGTTCGCGACATCTCTAATTATTATGAACATGTTCAGTTATTCAGATATTCAGTGTGGCTACATGTACTTTCAAGGTGAAAGCTGGGAGTAATGAATACTTATTAGGAGAAGCTTAACTTTGTTCTATGGTAAGTCAACTTACATGTTTATGCCTTAATTGTAGCATAGCAGGTATAGAACAATGTTTCAGAAAAACAACTTGCATTAGGTTGAGCCATTCTTTGTTTGATGAAACAAGAAAGCAATGTTACTAAAAAGCTTATTGAAGGCATTCTGACCATGCTCCTATTGCCATTAATCCATTGTTTATTGCATTATATATTGCTAATGATGGGCGAATAAATTCGGCAGGCATGGATTCACTCGTCAAAATTGGCACGCACGTAAATTATCCGGACGCCCATTAACTTTAATGCATTTGGACAAAATAGTCACGCGTAGAAAATTGTTGCTTGTGTCAAAATAATTTTGACACCCATTTACTTCAATGCATTCGCGACTTTTCGTCGTTTCACAAATTGTTTTACGCCCATCACTGTTCATTGCTTATTGATTCTGCTGCTTTTTTCTTTTTCCATTGTTACCACATTTATTTCATAACTTTTTTGTTTGTTTAACTTTTTCCCTTCCACTGTTCCTGCTCATTCAATAATGTGTGAGTGTTTGAGAGAATTCCATATTTGCTGCTTGAATGAGCCTCTGATGGCCTTTTTATCTATAGTAAGACCATTTGCTGAAAATATTATTCATACCTTAAACTTGCAGCTTAATTTTTTTTACCCCATATCATTATATAATATGTAGTCCTATTATAGTCCTATAGTGAACCTCTAGCCAGTCTTGAATAGGTCACTGGTAATTTCCTCTTCCTCAGTTCATGTGCAGTCTGGCTCCTAAAAGTGAGGTCTGAACACCCTTCTTCAAAAGAATTTCACTGGGACCTGAGTACATTTTGATTTATCAATGAGTAAAACAAAAAATAGAATATTTCAGCTCATTTTCATGTTCTCATTCTAGAAAAGCACAACCATTATATCTGAAATGATTTCTTGTAATGCAGTGCAACAGAGGTAATGGCAGGGACACCGAAAGTTTTTTCTCTGTGTGTTTTTTTTTTTTGCAGTTGTAGATGTCAATAGAGAAACTGTGTAAATGAAACTGTGGCAGTATTTTTCATTGAGTTCGCAATGTATAAAAATGTTATATATTAGCATCTTTGTGTAATGCTAAACATGCTACAGATATTTCTCCAAGTGACTGAGAAATGAAAGTGAAACCACAAGAGGGATACTTTATGTAAACATTTTCATTGAGGGACTGGGCTGAATAGTATGACTTTTCTGCCTTTACTTACCTAGAAGGAAGCCTTAGGGAGATTTAAAGGTTTGGATTCTTAATATAGCCCAGAGCATAGTGTGACCTATTTTGTTATATTTATAGTTATTTTACATAACTTCATTTTTGCACTTGAAGTATATACTTTGCAATTTTAACAATGTTTGCAAATTAATTGTTGGCGTCGAATATATTTTTTGAAACATAAATAAATGTCTTTGAGTGAAAATGATATCATTAGGATTTAGTCTACAAATTGGCATACTTTAAATAACCCAAACTAACCTTTCCCTTTAAAATAGTTTTCATTTGAACAGAAGGGAGAATGTAAAGCAACGTAGGTATGTGAGATTCTATTTACACCAAAGAAATGTAAGATAATGGGCAGTGGCAATGACACAGTGCAAAAAAAGCCAAGGTGAAATAGCCTATTTATAAAGGAGAGCCCTTGTATCAGCCTAAAGGATTAAATATAATAAAAGTACTATGATTCAAAACCAGAAATCCCCACCAATACAGCCTGTTAGTGAATGCAGGATAAAGCAAAACAAAAGTACACACAGATTAAAAGAACATCTTGTACATTAGTCTAGTCAGCTACACAGCTACTCAACAATGAGAAATAAAGGCAGGGAAAAAAGATTAAAAAAGTGAAGGAAGCTTGAGTCTCACTATTGGAACAAAACTGTGACTTTATCACGGTAAAATAGTCTATGAAAATGTGAACTATAGTTTCAGGCCTGGATTTCCATCTTGGAAGCGCCCCAATGAAGCAGGGTCCTAGCACCCACCACCCCTGCGCGAGTGTATGCACACATTGTGATTAGCCCC
The DNA here is from genome assembly GCA_038501925.1 of Xenopus petersii. NCBI lineage: Eukaryota > Metazoa > Chordata > Amphibia > Anura > Pipidae > Xenopus > Xenopus petersii. Next base: position 199,859,263 of record CM076672.1, read on the forward strand.
TACAGTCTGATCCGAGCCATCTTAGTTTGGGAAAAAGGAAATGGACATGAATTGGACTACAAAGCAAAGGTGATAGCATAATAGAAGAAAATTTAAAAAAAAACAAACAAACAGTGGCAATAGTGATGAGAAAGAAAAAGCAAGGGCTCAAGTGCAAAGATCCAGACTGCCAAGAATCACAAAACAAGAGAAAAGCAAACAAACAATACCCGTAACATGCTGGGAAGGCAAATTAAAACAAACAAAATGATGTTGTGCCAAGAGAAACCAATGTCAGCGATTCATTAGTTGCAATAAATGATAAACACAAATAAGCAACATAATAACAAATTAGAATGTCCTTTGTGTCCCGCTACAGTAGTGGTTCCCAAACCATGCTGTTTCAGGGAAGCAGGGACTGGGGTGGGGCCTAAAGGTCAGTTAGAGCGAGAGTTGGGAAAATTTGCTCTTCAAGGTATTCTGGAAAGTCAAGTTTGAGGGCCACATATCCTGGAATTTGGAGTGCATACTTTTTGCTGTCTTTAAAACTCTTGAAATGATGGCTGATACAGCAATATTTATAACCATGCTACAATCAATGTGGTCCCATTTTATTGGAATTTGAGCTTAAACTGAAAAAGTTTGAAAAACCATTACTTCGCAAACAAATTAGTGAAAGAGAGCCCTAATGTGAGGATGATTAATGGTTAACCATTTTATTGGTAGTCATTGTTAGGCCTAGCATAATTTTAGGACAAATATAGCAAAAAAAAGCTATTTAGTTTTGAGGAAAAACACCCAACCTTAGAATTTATTTACAAATTTGTTTAAAAACAAATCACTGATAGTGATGGGCAATTCTGACCCATTTCACTTTGCAGAAAATTTGCCGAAATGCATTGAAGTCTACGGGAAACATAATTTTTTTTTGATGGGTGTCTTTTTCGCGGTGAAACTTGGCGAAAAATTTCACTCATCGTTAATCACTGCAAGAAAACACAAGCAAGATTAAGATCTCTTACATCACCATGCCTGAACTTGGGCTATGACTAATAAATATTCTGTAGTGTATTGCTTATGAATAAAACCCATGCAGTCAGTACAACAACTAGTAGTGGTGTTTGGTAGGCAATATTGTAAATGATATTGTCAGCTTAAAAAGTACAATATAGGAGAGAGAAAATACTGGATTTAAATCATATTTTCCTTTCATCAGAGTTCATTTTGTTTTTTAAATCCACAAATTGAATAACATGCATGTTGTTTAATTAGGAAGACACTATTTTAAATGTGATTTAAGATTATACATAGGGTAGGAAAGGCAAAACTTAATAGAAGTCCAACCTTTGCGGTTCCAAAACTGATTTGCTTTAGAAATAGCTCCATAGATATTTTCTTATGAAACTTTATGATGGGTGAGGAATACCCTTTGATAAATAGGTGAAATGGTAATGGGTTAAAAAGCAGAAACAATAGTTGTCATCAAAACCGTAGGTTTTTTGATTAATAAACCCCAAACATTAACTTTTAGTTGAGCTTTGCAAATGATTTTCTGCTTTTATTCTGTAAACTGGTAACTATATTAGGTAGTTTATTTCTACGTTAGAATTGCTTAAGCATTTTTTTTTATCAAATGAAAGCTTGTATTCTCTGCTAAAGATTGCAAAATAATTGAAACTATTTGCATTAAATCTAGTCTGTTGTATTCTTAAAGACTTAAAAAAGATAAATGCTGCTTGTTGATTAATTATTTTAGAGCTCTAACATCAATGCAGATAGAATTTATTGCTATTGGAAATAAGTAAGGTCAGGGGAAACCACATGTGACTTTTCAAAAGGATAAACAAGAGAATATCAAGTCATACAGTGTAGCAGAATTAACATGAACCACATGTGGGAACCTCGACTTACTGAGAATGGCTGTAACCAGCTATCGGCTTTTTAAAAATTTGCTGTGGGATTACAAGAAGCCACCGCTATTTTACTTTGATGTGAGTTCATTGTGTGCAGCATTATCTTGTAATTTATAATCTTGGTAAAAGCCAGAAATAGGAAAAGTAAACACTTTCACATTTTATTCTCACTATCCTGAAGTAGATCTCTTTTTTTTACCTCCAGTTTGAGAGTTTCTCAAGCTTTTATAATAATTTATGAGTTAAGTTTGCAGATAAATAATGTGAAATAACCATGGACTTCTAATATCCTACTTTTCTGTCTGGAACAGTCAGTAAAAAACAAAGAACTGGGTATATGCAATGTTTTAGCATTTCATATAATACATATTATTTTCTCATGCCACAATATATATATATTTTTTTTAGTAAAACATTATTTTATAATTCCAGAAAAAGCTGCTCATTGGTTAGCTGGTTGTGTCATACATTTAGACCTTGGGGGGCTGATTCACTAAGGGTCGAATATCGAAGGTTAATTAACCCTCGATATTAGGAACTAAAATCCTTCGACTTCGAATATCGAAGTCGAAAGGATTTAGCGCAGATAGTACGATCGAACGATCGAAGGATTATTCCTTCGATCGAACGATAAAATCCTTCGAATCGAATGATTCGAAGGATTTAAATCCAACGATCGAAGGAATATCCTTCAATCAAAAAAAGTTAGCCAAGCCTATGGGGACCTTCCCCATAGGCTAACATTGACTTCGGTAGCTTTTAGATGGCGAACTAGGGGGTCGAAGTTTTTTTTAAAGAGACAGTACTTCGACTATCGAATGGTCGAATAGTCGAACGATTTTTAGTTCGAATCATTCGTAGTCATAGTCGAAGGTCGAAGTAGCCCATTCGATGGTTGAAGTAGCCCAAAAAAAACTTCGAAATTCAAAGTTTTTTTTACTTCGAATCCTTCACTTGAAGTTAATGAATCGGCCCCTGGATGTCAGGACTACTATCAAATACTAGCAAAATAGATTATCCAGAAGGCTTGGGACCTGAGGTTTTCCAGACAAGGGACTTTTCGGTAATCTGGATAACCATAACACAATTCTACTAAAGACATTTCAAACACTAGGATTGTTTTGACACCAATATGAATTCATGCAGTTTAGTTACCATCAAGTAAAAGGTACAGTTTTATTTTTACAGATAATAAGGAAATAATATAAAATAAATTAGAATATTTTCTCAAAATGGACTCTACGGGAGATGGCCTTTCCTTAATTCAGAGCTTTTAGGGTACAAAGACCCATAGCTGTACTAGAAAAAATATTTACAAACCATTAATAAAAGCACAGTATCATAAAGATTCACTTTAAAATTACATTTTAGTGAGCATATCAATCCATTTGTTTTTTGTTCAGCAGCTCTCCATTTTGGAATTTCAGCAAGTATTTGGTTGAATGGCAGTGGTTAAAATGTGAGACTGAAAAGGAGAAATAAAAAGTAACAAGAAAATAGCAGACTTGCAGAACGATAAGTTTTTTTTTTGACTGCCATTTGAAAACCAGAAAGAAAGAAGTAAATAATTAAAAAACGATATAAAAAATAAACAGTAGAGACCAATTCAAACTACAAGGGACAGGAGCACCACTTTGTGATATTTTTTGATTCAAGTACAAGTACAAGTACTATGGCCAAAGTGAAAAGCCACCTTTTTGTGTCTACGTTTGGTGTTTCACTCTGGAACTTTGAGAAGATTGTAACAGAAGAAAAAAAGACATGGTGCTCCTAGATTGGTACCCTGGATTTGTGCAGTTTTCAGAGAACAAGAGCACTGGCCCAAGGTCTTAAGTATGCTATTATAATTACTGGGGGGGGGGTGACTAATATTTTGGAAGCTCCTTGGTCATTATAACTTTCCTTCTCAATTAAAGTTGCTTAAAATAGGCCATCCGTTAAAATACTAAAAATGAACATACTGTAAATGGGAGGCAGACCTTTGGTTTAGAATTTTACTATAGCGAACTCTAATTCCACACTTTGATAAGTCAGCCCCTTAATCTCAGGCTAAGCACTTCTTCTTCTTCTTATCTTCATTTATTTATGCAGTGGCAAACAGTCTTACATCACTGTACATACATTGATAACAAACAATAATCTGAAGACTAATCTAACTCTGAGTACAAATGGTATCAGAGTACTCTGCCCAAGAGCTTATACCTATGGGCTTTGTAATGTTTGCATTAATCTAAGGTAGAGTGTCCACCAACTTTTACTTTTAGATGTTTTTATGATGTTATTTTTTATGTACATGCACTTAATTTGTTAGCACTTTTATATACATATATTTCCATGTTTAAGACATTAATATAACGATGATGAGGACTGATAATGTGAGTTTTTTAAGGATAAGGACAGGGTCTTGAGTATTCTCTTTTATTGATATTCATGAATTTCTCCATTAAAGCTATTTATCATTCTAAGTTACAAAGGATTTGGGATTGCTATTTTTATTTCTTTGCATCTGAAATCTCCCAATCTTATATTTGTAAACTGAAGTCAGAGAGGTATCAACGTATAAATGGACCTCACTGAACGTGTTTGAGAAAAATAAACTGATTTTTATTTCCTGTGTATTAATAACATTTTGTCATGATTATATTAATATTATTGCCAATTTATTTTAAGTACTGAAATAATGAATTTTGCTGTCTTACTTTATATTCGTTGACTGTTCTTAGTTTTAATCAGTGTTGACAACAGATCACATTGTTGCTTATTGTAAATAAAGAATGTGAGCGGGTGTTGAAAAGCTGTTATTTCCTGTGGCTATAACATCGACATTCCACTGGGAATTCAATAATACCACCATTCTGGTAATTAAAAGCATAAATAAAATCATCATTGTTTTTTAATATATTAAACAAGTAAAGATATTATTATTATTATTAGGTATATATTTAGAGTTTTCATATACTATGCAGTGACTTTTATTTTATGCCTTTGGCAGCGTAGCTCTTTAGTAGCAGTATAGCATAGTAATGTTTTGCACAGACTCCCTTCCTTGATCTGGATTCGATTTGTAGCATTTGTGTCAGTTTGGTATGATCAATGTTTTCGATTACTCTCTTAGATTTATTTACCGTATTTATGAAAAACATATTTTCATATTTAAGAGATTGATAATGTTTAATGGTGTGTATGAATTGGGACCTTTTTGTCCCCTTGAGGATCATGGTTGGACAAAACAAAGGCAGATAACTGAAGTCAGTGCCTTAAAGGAGAACCAAACCCTTGCTAAGTAAGTAAGGTCTACATAGACCCCCCTCCCTGCTCCCCCACCAGCCTAGGTGGTACCGTTGGTAAATGCCCCATAATCTTTACTTACCCCTCGGTGCAGATACAAGCATCTACACCTCATTCAATGGGTCCCTTACCTTAACTTCACTAAGGAGCTTCACTTCTATTGGGGCACTAAGCTTCTTACTGGTTCTTATGCTCCAGGATTTTCAATGCATCCACCCTATGCACCTCTAAAGAGGAAGTTCTTCTTCCCCTTATATAACCTAAGGACAGGGACAGCTCACTCATAGACCTATGGGAAAATATCCCTCACCCAGGGCATAGGTTGCAGCTATCAGGACATGTCATAGTAAGGGAATTAACCCATTGATACCCCTATGTTTATTACCATTTGTAGCCCTTATAGTTCTCTTGGTATTTACTCACACAACACAGATAGTGGGGGTCATTTATAAACTGCACAGGGCAGATTGGTTCGCAAAGTGAATATATTTGCCCTGTGCATGGTTATATTTGTAAATCTGAATAAGAGGCTGCAAACAGAAATGCAATTTTTTTTTTCACAATGCGAATGTCTATAGCAGCTTTATAGATCTGTCAAAATTTGCAAATTGCGAATCTTTATGCACACACTCTGTGACTCAATTACGCCACAACTTTGGTGGCGGATAAAATATTTGCAAAACAGTTTCGCAAACTGCGAATTTACGTTTCTGTCAACGCTATTTTCACACACAACAACCTCGCACATTGGGTGCGCTCGCGCAAACTCCCATCTCATTTGCGCACCGTTTGCGAAAATTTATTCGCACTGTGAAGTCGCAAAAAATGTAAAGACGGGCAGTGTAGTGCAATATATTAGCATTCAGGAAAAACCATATGCAATACAACCATTTGCGAAAAATATGACCTCCATTGTCTCCCAATGTTTCAGGCTTCTTCAACAATAAGCAAGAGGGTGCTATTACAAAATCAACTATCTAAACCTCATTCAATGGGTCCCTTACCCTAACTTCACTAAGGGGCTTCACTTCTCTTGGGGCACTAAGCTTCTTACTGGTCCTTATGCTCCAGGCTTTTCAACACATCCACTCTATGCACCTCTAAACAGGAAGAGCTCCTTCCCCTTATGGGAAAAAATCTGTCACCCAGGGCATAGGTTGCAGCTATCAGGACTTGTTATAGTAAGGGAATTAACCCATTAACCCTATGTTTATTACCATTTGTTGCCCTTATAAAATGGTAAAAATGTAACACATTAAAACTGACAGCTTTATTTTAGGCCCAGGTACCATTATGCATTAGTGATTTTACTGGCTCTTTACTTTACTTGTTGGATCTTTGCCATTTACTTCTTTTGCACACCATGCTTATTCTTCAGTGCGCATGTTTTCTAACTAGATGTAAATGATATTAAAGTATATTGCTTTTTAAGCAAAGGCCTCTTTTAGATTTAACTATAATTCTAATTGTTTACATATGTGCTCTTATTGAGTAGACTGTGTATAATATTCCTTTATTAAGCAATAATGTATTTAACTGGCCTTTATGGTAAGTATTTATATGTAACTGCAGCAAGATTGTTTCATATTTTTCCTTCCTAGTTGCGTTTCAAAGAAACAATGTAATAATGTATCTTCTTACATATTAAAACTTCAGTGGTTTAATTAAAGGGGATTCCACCTTTACATTTACTTTTATTATGGAATAGAAGGTCCTATTCAAAGGAACTGCTCAAATGGTCTTCATGATTTATTTTGTATATTTTTTTCAATTATAAATTGGCCTATTTCCTGACTGCTACTAAAAATGATAATTCACCACTTTGATTTTGACTTTCTATACTGTATTATTTTTCAAGAACTTTTACAAACTGCCTTTGAAGGAAATATCTAATTATATTGTGTTCTAATACTACTTCATAAAACCTCCTTAACCTAGCTATTTTATATCTGGATAACAACAAAACCAATAGACCATCATTTTAGTTAGCTCCTCTATCAGGTGAGACAAATAGCTGTCTTTTAACACGCCCACAAATCTGCTTCATTTGCCCATTGTGCTATTTATACTGTCCAGCTTAATATACCATTTTACCTTTTTTGCTAGATAAAATATCCCACAATTACATAGGTTTGCAGCCTTTTCCATTTGCAATAATAGTCTCATTTATGTTTGGTTATTTATACTTTGTGGGTGTGACATACTTGCTCATTACATGAACATATATTATATATTTTGCTAACTTAATATTTTTGTGTTTAAAAATGAGCTTTAGCAATAAGAATATGGGGATGATACCAACTTATCCATGCCAAAAAATGCAACAGACACTTAGGGGCAGATTTCTCAAAGGGTTGAAGTGAGTTTGAGGGAATTCGATTCAAAGTAAAATCATTTGAATATTAGACCATGCGATAATCGAAGTACTGTCTCTTTAAAAAAACTTCGACTTCAATAGTTCACCAAATGAAACCTGCCGAAGTGCTATGTTAGCCTATGGGGACCTTCTAATGCAAGTTTTTTGTAGTCGAAGTAAAATTGTTCGTTCGATCGCTGAAATCATTCGAATCGTTCGAACGATTTTACTTCGATCGCAAAACGGACAAATTCGTTAAAAAAAATCGACTTCATAATCGAAGTATAGCCATTCGATGGTCAAATTTTGAATATATTTTCACTTCGAAATTCGACCTTTGATAAATACAGATCCCATTGTCTGCAATGATAAAGGAAAATAAACTTAAAACATATGTACCCACCAATAAGTGTAAAAATACTGACTTGCCACATATTTGCAATATATTTGTTTCCTGTGTTTTATATATATACTATATATATACTCTTATATGGGTCAATGGTCTCTCCATATGAATCACCATACCTAAAGCCCACTAAAAACATTTAGGGGCCGATTCACTAACTTCGAGTGAAGGATTCGAAGGTAAAAAACTTCGAATTTCGAAGTTTTTTTTGGGCTACTTCGACCATCGAATGGGCTACTTTGACCTGTGACTACGACTATGACTTCGAATGGAACTATTCGAAGTAAAAATCGTTCGACTATTCGACCATTCGATAGTCGAAGTACTGTCTCTTTAAAAAAAACTTCGACCCCCTAGTTCGCCATCTAAAAGCTACCGAAGTCAATGTTCCCCAAGCCTATGGGGAAGGTCCCCATAGGCTTGGCTAACTTTTTTTGATCGAAGGATATTCCTTCGATCGTTGGATTAAAATCCTTCGAATCGTTCGATCAAGTACAAGGTACTGTTCTATAATTACAGAGAAAAATTAAATAATTTTATAAAACGTAAATTATTTGCTTGTAATGGACTCTGGGGAAGATAGCCTTCTCATAATTTGGAGTTTCTGGATAAGCAATTCCATACTTATAGAGGATTTATAGCACCAGATATTTTCTTTATAACATACAGATTGGGTGACAGAAGATAAAAAGACTTGATTTATCAGTTTAAAACTATGCAGGTTACTAATGTCCTTCATTGGATTAAGATATGTGAATTCTAGGATTATTTGTGGCTAGTATTAAACGGAAATAAAAAATACAGTGAAGAAGCCAGCAACACTTGCTAGTAGCGGCAAAAGCCAGGCAGATATTATGCTGTATAGTGGGGTAAGGGGAGGGTAACAATTTCCCTTTACAAAGAACTGTTATTATGGCACCTTTTGCAGTTTGCAGCTGTGGTCTCCATTTCTCAAAAGGACCTAACTTGTCTACACAAATCTCATAGGTGGACTAGTATGGCATTGTATAAACTGAATCAAGTTGAATTCTGTTAAGTGGAATTATATCTCTGAAATGGTTGCACTGGCAGCTAGATAGATCGACTCTAGATAGCCTCAAGAAAAGCTTGAATAACTTTTTAGGCAAGTCTGAATATCAAGCTTGCTAAAGTAAACTCTTGATGCAAAGCTGGTCTAGGGACTAGTCAGGTTCTTGATGGCCAACATTTATTAGGGGAAGCTTCAGATGTGGCTTTTCTCTTTCCTGTAGATCAACAAGAAGTTAGGGTGAAACTTTGTTGGACAAAAGTTTGAACTGGAAAGGCATTCACCTTTCCACAACGTCATGCAATGTAATCGTTTATATTACAAGACAAATCAGCAAGTGAAGCAAGATACTATAGATTACTATAATATCATTATGAAGAACAACTTTGACCTTGTGTGTGTGGAACAGACTGGCTATCCAAGTGCTAAAAGTTCCACCACTCTTAAAAAAGACAGGCTATAGTTTTTGTGGAGTGCATTATCAGTGAAGTCAGTTGGAACCCTAATTTTGAGACCCGTGAGTGTAAGAAATGTGCTAAGCCTGAACAGCTTAATATAAGGAGATAGGCAAGGTCCAGTGATCTTGATATACAGTATATTAGAACTCATTAAAATAGTAGCAGAAAAAAGGAGGTCCTTAAAATATATTTTAGAGGAATTTGCAGCAAACCCCTAATTTGTAACTATCTATAGTGTGAAGGTACAGCAGGCTTATGATAATGATCACCCCATGTAGATGAAGATAATGAGGATCAGCTCATGATTGAGATAGAAATGACAGCAAGTGTGGTGGAAATCTTAACCACTGGGGATTTAATTACTCAGGTATTGACTAAAGTGATGAAAGTGCCATATGGTAGGCATGTCCTTTTATATTTCAGATCACGTCTGAAACAATTTACTAATACGGGTTAATTATTGTTAATTTACACCTGCATTTTCCACATTTACATTTGAATTATTGTATTTCCATCATCCAGTTAGACTACAGGGACTGTTACAGCACAATGCATTACTGTGATAAATTCAACCAAAAATAAATACATTCCGGTAACAATTTCAGAGCAGTTACCAAATAATATCTCCATTCATTTCGATTAAATTCCACAACATCTGACACTGGAAATATTTATCCTTTGAAAAATGAGATCCAACACTGTCAAACAACTCTGAGACTTCTTCATATTGTCACGGTGCTGAAATTAGGCAGTAACACTATGAGCTCAAACACCAATACACATAAGGGCATTTTTATTATTCTAGGTAAAACTACATTCGCCCAAAAAAATGTTGTAAAAAGCTGTGTAAAATAAATAGACAATTTATCAAGGTGTGTTTATTTCACATAATGCATATGCCAGATTTGCTGCCGTTATTTTACATTGCTTCCGGCCTGAGTCACTCTAAGAAAAAAACAAGTACAAAATTGAAACAACAAAGCCTGTTTTTTTACACCTCATAATAAATATACTGTACCCTATAGTTATTTCTATCATGGTTATGGTATTATGAGATTCTCCTGTCCTTTACCCACCTCTTGCTTGTCTGCTCTTCATTTTGTATTGTCTAGTTGACACAGACGTAGAGAAGCAAGCAGGCCTTCTGAATGTTTAATGGGCCCACTCATTGGTCTTTCATTCTTTCAACCAGCCCTTCCATCCAGAATTCTAACAAGTACTGTATGTAAGTACTGTCTAGTGATGGGTGAATAAATTAGGCAGGCACAAATTTGCGGCGAAATGTGCATATTAAGCTGCCAGTGAACACATTTGCAAAACTGCTACAAAAATTTGCCTGCGGCAAAAAAATTGTCGGATAAGGTGCTCATGGCAAAACTGTTGCGCATCAACATTATTGGACGCCCATTGACTTTAAAACCCACATCAAACTTGACGCGGGCATCAAAATTTGCGTTTCGTGAATTTCGCTGCAAATTCATACATTTTTTCGGAGTAACAAGACAAATTCGCCCATCACTAGTACTGCCTTCTATTTGCTCCTTCATGCACTTTTCAGCAATTCAAATACACATTGGGGGTAGAAAGAGCTTTTTGACACAATGTTGATAGACTTATGTATAATTTTGTAAGAAACCTTATGGCTAGTAGTTTTGTTTGTAGCTATGTTAGGCACATTGGCGTTGATGTGAGCTACAGTATGCAGTATGATTAATATTGAAGGCTGTGTAATGTGTATTGGGGTTGCTGTTGGCTGTGTGATGCACATTGGCTAAAGCTACAGTTGTCATTTCCATGATACCTATCACTTTAAAATGCCAGAAATTCACAAGTCCAGAAATGTTGCAGAATATTCTGATAAAGCATTTTGGTCACATGATAAACTTTATTATCTATCATTTAAAACTGAAAATTAAACAATATTTTTCCTGTGACAAAACGTTCTGAAGGATTGTATTTGCAGTGCTGTGTATATTGCAGCTCTTTAGAAGACAACATATTACGGCTGACATTTTTTTCATGGCATTGTTATTATGCTAATAAAGAGAATGAATGAACTCTTAACAAATATAAGTTTATGCTGACAGGGAAAATGACATGGTCAATTTATTAGGTAATATATCTGGGAGAATAATTCTTTGTGTGGTTTAATTTTGCAAGATTAAAACCACTTCCCAGCAAAACTGTATTGGTACTTTGTATTCCACATGGTGTTCTCAATGAAAAAGGGAGTTGCAGAGCAAAATGATGTCCTTGTCTGTCCCTTTTTCCATACAAACCTCCAATCAAATTTAATAAAGCTAGTTTGATACAATGCCAGCCTACACTTGGTTTACCCTTGGTCGACTTTAATAGGGTCAAAAATATTTTCACATTGGCAGTGTACGCATTAATCATTTTTCCAGAGGATTTAGAAAATTGAAAGAGACAAGGCCAAACAAAATTTTAAATTAATTGGGCCTACCCCAGCACTCAAGGGTCACCTTGTGTCAGTTGTCCCACATTTTCCAGGTCACAGAGTTGCTGTGTATCCTGCAGCTGCCATGAGAAGAGATCCATGCTGTGGGCGCACAAAGGTGAAAGAATTTCTCTCTGAAAGTGCGAGTTTTCTTACAAGCTACTACAATAATTACAGCTTCCAGATTGTCGCCAGACACTAACCACTTAAATAATGCACGCTCTGTTGACGCCTCTGCTTGTGCTTTCTCTAATCGAGTAGTCAGGGAAATTTGCAAACATGTTGTTAACATAAATCCTTTGCCTCCTTAAAAATAATTACTACATAAAAACAACAAATGGATATTTTTCTTTATTTTGAATTTAGAATTCACATAATGCATTTTAAAAAAAAAAAACGACTTTTTTTAAAATATCATCTCGGACTAAAGCTTTATTCCACCCCTAGCATTACTCAAATTCCAAAAACATAGCAAAAATGGTTTTAGACTTTTTGTTATAAGTGTGGCATAATTAGCAGGCCAGCATTGCTGATTAGTGTTGGGATTTTTCATAAAGTAGCCAAGATTACTGGCTGTAGTACTACGAAAATACAATATTAAAATGTTTTCATTCATATCTCAAAAATATTTAACCAGTGTGCCATTAAAGCAATATGTTTGGGATATTACTTCTGAATATATGTCACCTTTACACTGATAAATAGTAAACTCCATAAAATAGATTTGTGTCTATGGTAATAGGCTAATTTTGCTTGTCTCCAACTTAGAAATGTGCAGTATGGTATTTTACAATCTTGCCAGTATTAAAATTACATAAAGGAGATTTGTGACTGTGTTAATAGTCTGTCTTTACCGCTCTCTCTCAATTCGCTGTTATACTGTGTATTATTTTTGAGGCTAACCTGCAGTTAAAGACTCATATGTTAAATATTATATGACTGTTCAGTATAGAGGAGGATATCTGTCTAGAATTGCTGAGGTTCTCAGTTCAATTGTATCTGAAAGGTGTTTGTATGTTCTCCCCATATCTGTGTAGATTTAATCTTTGTACTCCTGTTTAACCACGTACTCCAAGAACATAAAGACTGAGTAATTTGCTACTCATGATATTGTCAGTGTAGGTACTTTAGAATGTGAGCTTCTTGAAAACAGAGAGGCTGAAGTGAATGATAAATAATTGTCTCTATAAAGCACTACATAAATACATCAACGCTTCAGTATATGAAATGGAAGGACTTATGTGGCATGGTGAGCCACCTAAACTAAATGTCCTGATAAAGTACCATCTGTATGTGAGTATTTTTTAGAATATGCTTTGATGCAAAAATGGTCACAGGGCTAACTTGCAAATTTAATATGGTCAAAGAAAATTCGCTCCTTGGGTAAGTGCAAATTCCATCCTCTGACTGAAATTTATGGACGCTTGGTAAATCTGTAGAGCAGAGTTTTTCAGACCCTTCTGGTTCTCTACCTTGTTTCTGGTCAAACGTTTGGTGGGACCATTTAGAAGAGGTTACGGATATTTGAAAACATGGTTGTAACAGTTCTACAGTTCCAGTGATACTCAACACAGTAAATAAGCATTCACCCTCAATGATACCCTGATTGTAGTAAAGCACTGTGTAACTTGTAGGCGTTATATAAATAAATGGTGATGATGATGATTGTAGGGTGTATAAGATTCTATTGGTTTTTAAAGCAGGTTGGTTCACATGTAGAGGTGATGTCTTGGTGGATAGTGGAAATGCTCTTGGTGTAATGTGGCAGAACTGGGCAGAATGGGCAAATGGCTAGATGTGGAATTAGTTGGGCATTTGTTTCATTCGGTCCCCATTCTACTGTACTTTGCAGGGCTTATAAAGTAGTTGGAGAACTACTGGGGTTATCTTGGAAGGTGCATATATTCGCTGCTTAAGGGTTTTACTGGCCTTTAAATGAGGAACAATACTTCTTAGTTAGCAAGACCCTTCTCCCAGGAGGCCCCTTTTATTAATCCACCACCAATCTGGGCCCAATGGCTGGTAAGCCCTGCCAAGTACAGTTGAATGGGGACCCAATGAAACAAACGCCCAACTAATTCCACATCTAGCCATTTGCCCATTCTGCCCAGTTATGCCACATTACACTAAGGGCATTTCCACTATCCACCAAGACATCACCGCTGGTGGTGGAAACTGTTTTTATAGTTTCCAGTAGGGATGTAGCGAACTGTTCGCCGGCGAACTAGTTCGCGCGAACTTCGACTGTTCGCGTCCGCCGCAAGTTCACGAACGTCGCACGACGTTCGCCAATAGGCGTTCGCGTCAAAATCGTTCGACCATTCGACCATTCGATCGCTAAAATCGACCGATTTTCGTTCGAATCGAACGATCGAAGCCATTGGATTGAATGAAATCATTCGATCCAATGGCTTCGATCGTTCGATTTGAACGGAAATCGTTCGATCGAACAATTAAAATCCTTTGATCGTTCGAATCGAACGATTTTCGGATGTTCGAAGTTCGCGAACTGTTCGCGAACTGTTCGCATTTTTTGCCGGTGTTCGCGAACGGCGTTCGCGAACACATACTCGGCAGTTCGCTACATCCCTAGTTTCCAGTGTAATTACCCATCTAGTCAAAGATAACACATTGCAAAATGCTATTTTTCATTTTAAATATTTGCAAATGTTTATTCCTTTTACAACTTTCCTTACATACCATCTACTACCTGTAAATGTCTTTTAAGTGTTTAACACCTTATCATTAAAAAATGTAGTAAGATTTTACTGTTCCTTTGTGCTCCAGGGTATGGCCTTTTGGTATTCCTCTATAATACAGACATAAACAATTCCTTAACATTGTTGTGCTCTGTGACGTAAACATATAATTCCATATAGCAATTTGGAGCTATGCATATTCAGCTACATAATCCTACTTTCACAATGAGTACACGAGGGTGCGCTGTACAACCTGACAATGGTGCTGCCCCTATAATTACCTGAGATGACAGCAACAACATTGGTTACTGAATATATGACAACATACAGCACTAAGGGCACCTATTAGATCAGTCACATGCATAAATATTTGGAAGAACTGGGAAAGAGTTTTACAGAAAAAAAATTATTTAATTATTTACATTTTCAATTATTGTGCTCTTTGCAATTTTCATGGGACGGCATAGGCCACCTTTGCAATATAACAGAATTACTGATATTAAAGCGGACCCATTTTCAGCACTGTTGTTAAATTATAAATGTCTATGTTGATTAAAGGACATTTCTCTGGGAACTTATTAACCAGTAATTCACATCACTGAAATATATTAGAGACATTAAGTAATATACTGAAAAATAATACTATTGGATCCATATGTTGCTAGCAAGCACATTCCCCATGTTTTCTTTCAGGCAGTTATTTTGATAAACAAGCAAAAAGCTGCATTCGTTACTCTCCCTTGTGTCCCTTCTGTTAAAATGAGCTGTGTTTTTGGCAGCATTCGCAATGTGCACAAGGAAAAGAAGCAAACTCAATAGCCCTTAACTGATCCTCGATTATGTTACATCATTTACATCTAATTGAAGTTATAATGTCTATGTTCACTTTCCAGTCCTCTTTAATACTCTGAAGATCTCGCTGCAGATTATTTTATGTTCAGGATTTTTTTTTTAAAAAGGGATTGGTGTGCTACTCTTCATCTGTGCAGTCTGACAGCATACTAAATTCTTGTTCACAACTATAGGATTTGTTTAGCTCCAGGCATCTGTGTTTGGATTACAAGAATGCTGATTGGTTAACTGGCAGAGGCACAAAAAGGTCAAGCTTTCTTTTTTAAGTACTTTTTTTGACTCATTAATCAAGGTTAAAGAAAAAACTGGCTAGCTGGTAGGTTAAATAGTGCTCTCTCCGAGGGCATTGAAAACAATCATAAGTGCCTGTATGGTGTGAAAGGTTGCGTTGATTTTGGTACACACTATTTACTTACTGCAGATAAAAAACCCAGTGGTTTTTAAAGAATAAATGTAATTTGTCGCAGGGGCAGTTATCAATTGAAACATGTCATTTTTGTGATATTTCATATTTTGTCATGTTTCAGAGGAGAAAAGGAAATGTAAAAAATATTGCCATCGGCATAAAATATGATCGCAGTGTCTACAGCAGTTCAGTTAAATTGTGATGGACAAGAATACCTGGAACGTTAAGGGAAATGTATCATTTTTGCTATCAAGTTATTTTACAGGTTACATTTCTCTCTGTGACTATTCAGTGTATCTTCCAGTGTTTTATTTGACACATTGTTGGGAAGATTCGTATGAAAAAAAGTGTGACAAAGTGTATTTTTCTCCTCAATAAAGTTATAGCGAGGATTTCTATATCTGTTGAACTAGATACAGGTTAATAATTTTCTGGAATGTCTTGCCGGCAGCTCCAAGAGGATAATTTGCCCCCTTGTTATCATTTATAGTAATATATATTAGAAGTTCACTAAGAATCACAGATTATTCACCTGTTGACTGCAGGAAAACCACTGTGGCAGAAGAAGGTGTGTTAGAGTAGGGCAGGAGGGATTACTACCTACCAGATAAATTCGTTATTTTCCTGATTTTATGCCTGGGCAGGAAATGGCTAAAGTTTGGCTACCAAGCAGTTGCTAAGCTGCAAATTATAACCCCCTTAAGCATGTGCTGAATGGCTAAAGGTTATTTTCTAGTTAGCAGTGTGTGGGAGTTCATTCTGTCAAAATTTTTTATCCTGATTTTATAAAATACCATGTATCAGCATAAATGACAACACAGACTGCTTGTGACTTGGTGCTAACATTTGCCCACAGAGAAGTACAAGAGGGGAATCCCCAAAAAAAAATAGTGCAGCGGTTGTCAACATGTTTCAGTTGAAGTCCCACTTGAGGTCCAATCATTTGGCCAAGGCCCTTGTTTAGGGGACACAGGAGTCTCCAGCCCCAGCAGCTTGTAAATACTCTTTTGTGAAGAGTTCAAACAAGTTATTAAGCCGCAAGTCTTCTCCTGCAGGGGAAGACCGACCTGCTCCATTGCTAGAGATGTAAAGTACTAAACAGATTAACTCAAGGTGTAGTTCACCTGAAAATCACATTTAAGTATTATTAAAAAATATGCAATTAATCTTTTTTTTTTTACATATGCCTTAGATGCAAGGGTACAATATACTGTATTTGACACATGGAGGAAGAATGAACTTTTTCATTTGGGTTTTTTTAATTTTTTGGGATCACAAATGTCATTTTAATAGATTATATAGAGACAAATCAGATATGCTGCAAGGGCATAGGTTGGAAGGAATGTACAGTAAGGGTGTTATTTATGAAAGTCCGAATTTATCTCAATAATTTCTGAAAAAAACTCCGACCAAATCCGCATGGGTTTTTTGGGCTTATTTATTAATACACTCTCCCGAAAATTTTGTTTGCAGGAAAAAAATCAGATTTTCGCAATTTTTTGTGATCTTTCATCCGATTTTCAAGATTTTTTCAAAAAATCATTGGGACTTCTCCCATTGACTTATATGCAATCTCGACAGGTCTGAGATGCCGAATTTTCAGATTCAGACTTTTCCCATCCTCGGGGTTTAATAAATTCCAGAAATGTTGTGATTTTTTTTAAAAGACATTCGGAGCTTAGTAAATAACCCCCTAAGTATATTTAGATATTGCAACCAAATTACTCAAGCAATTCAATGATTTCATGCTCTGTTTGGAATTGATTTTGGAAGATAACACCAAGCATACAATCTGTAATACTCTTTTAAGTAGTACAATTTAATAGAGAAAATAGAGAAATCCATTTTCTGGTACTCATATAAAGATTTCTGCTCCTTACAAACAACAGTTGCTTTGTCTTGGTTTATGGCAGCCTTTTTGATCTCTTTGACTCAAGTTAGAAACCTAGTATTGAAACATTTATTACATGAATATAAATAGGGATGTAGCGAACTGTTCGCCGGCGAACTAGTTCGCGCAAACTTCGACTGTTCACGTCCGCCGCAAGTTCGCGAACGTTCGCCAATAGGCGTTCGCGTCAAAATCGTTCTACCATTCGACCATTCGATCGCTAAAATCGAACGATTTTCGTTCGAATCGAACGATCGAAGCCATTGGATTGAATGAAATCATTCGATCCAATGGCTTCGATCGTTCGATTCGAACGGAAATCGTTCGATTCGAACGGAAATCGTTCGATCGAACGATTAAAATCGTTCGATCGTTCGAATTGAACGATTTTCGGATGTTCGAAGTTCGCGAACTGTTCGCAATTTTTGCCGGTGTTCGCGAACGGCGTTCGCGAACACATTGTCGGCGGTTCGCTACATCCCTAAATATAAAACAATGCAAAAAGTTCTTCCAGTACCCTTGCTCCATTCAGTATAGCGTGAGTTGTACTTTGGTTGACCCATATCTCACTGTGTAGCACAATGTGCTTTCATTTTTCATTTCAGAAGTTCCTTTACCCAATTTTGTTTGCACAAATTGTTAAATTTAATTCTGCTGATATTTCATTTAAAGACAGCTTTCAATGGTACAGATAATGCAGCGTGGTTACTATAAACTTATGGTACACAGTAGTCTATTTATATTGCTAGCAAGAACTACATCACATGCTGAGGTACGCATGAGAATCAGTTCAAACAAAAACAAAATGTACTAATTAAACAAGTTGTGAAAATATGAAGAAACATTTAATATAAAGCTATTATTTTCTGAGATTTACTGTATATAGTCATTTTTAGTTGATAAAAAAGAATTTACATCCTGTGTTCTATGCTATTGATTGAACCCCCTCTCCTTAACTTGCCATAATTCTTGTGTTATTTGGGCTTGTGACCTTGCCAGCATGCTCAGTATGTAAAAGAAGCCTAAAGGGTGTTTTTGTTTTGAACTGAGGTCCATTAAAATGAGTAGTACCCAGTGCTTTTCCCATTGTGATGTTATCTCTGTTGATACTAATACTGTTGTCCAATGCATAAACTTGAGGCCTGACAGAAACAAAACATAATTAAAATATATTAATTAGCATAGACATCACAGACACAGGAATGCAATACAGTTTAATGTAATGCGATTCAATCCAGAAATATGCAATGCTTTGCGTAGAATGGTGTTGTTATGGCTCTATTTTGTCCATAACTATAATCTGTTTAAAGGGAAAGACGTGACCTCCTTATTTAATGAACTATTGTTACATTGAGAAACCGCAAGCATCTGATTTTATAATGTGGAAATTATGCCAACAATATGGGTTGCTTTTGTAGATTTTCATCAAAGATAAAAAATTATGTTTATCCACCATTTATTTAAAATTCGTGCCAAAACAATAATACATGTTGCAATCAGACAATGCAACTCAGTTTGCATTTGCTCATATTTTATTCATAAAAGACTACTGGAATTCAAAAAGTCATCTTTGGACTAAATTATAAATGGGTTTCCCTACCATTAGGGACTGCAATGCAATAATACATAATCTGATTAAATCTCTATGGCCCTGGGGTAGCAACCACATGTACCACTAGTACAGTAGTAATAAATGCTGACATTTCTGATCCACTAGCTCCAGGCAGTGTATGGGTCCAGACATGGAGCCTGTCCCTGGAAAACAGCAACTGATAAGATCAGTTCCAGGAATTTGGGACTATTATTAAAAACATGAATTGCCTCCATAATAGTGTTTTCATCTGCATTTATATTGTCATCTTTATTCAAATCGATAGTCTGACTATACATTACATTGTACAGTTATTCAGCCACAAATGTGGCATGTACAATACAAGTTTCTTTCTAACCAATTGTTCCACTTCATGTATGGCAGCCACAAGGTTCTGTAGTTGGTCTGTTGGTATTCTCCTTATACTTTCTGCCATTGGGAGATTTCAACCTCACGCATAGCTTTAAATATCATCTATATGTTGATGATATCCAAATATATTTATCAACCGCTTTATTAACAGCTGTAACCGAAACTTAAATCTCTAACTGCCTCCTAGCAATCTCCAACTGGATAAACCACTGCCACCTCAAACTAAACATACAAAAACTGAACTAAGCATCTTTCCACCTAAACCTGGTCCTACATCCCTTTTACTATTTCTACTGATGCCATGCTTATTAACCTAGTCACCTTGGCATGTTGCCTGGGAGTAGTTCTTTGACTTTTATCTCTCCTTCTCTACCTATTTTAACACCACTGCCAAAACCTTCTTCACTTCTTCTTATGCAATTTTACCAAAATCAGTCCCTTTTTTCACAAGCAACAGATAAGACACTCATGCATGCTCTTATCCTACCCTGCCTAGACTACTGTAACCTGCTATAACCGGGCTTCCATATATCTCATTTCTCCCCACTACAGTCCGTATTAAAAACTGCCGGCAGATTTTTCTCCACTCATCTAAGAGAGTACAAGCCCCTTCACTGCTGAAGTCCTTATCGCCATAAAACAAAGAATAACTAATAATCTCCTTCTCATAACCATCAAAGCCCTTCATTTTTCTACACCTCACTACATCTCTTGTTTTGTGTCTCTATATATTTCTGGCTGACCCCTCCACTCTCAGAGTAACCATGCATAAGTACTGCTGTTGTTTCCCACCTTAAATCTCAAGTATTACCTCTTGGAGCACTAGTTTTTTTTTTTATTAAAGGTAAGTTTTATTTCTCATTTTTAAACACACACAACAATCATACATACAATGAATAAGTACACTCGCAGATTAAACTGTACAGGTTAGGCAGGAAGAAAATATGGCACAGGCTATCACCAAGCATAACACAATGCAGTCATTGAGCAGTTGAAGGATTTCATAGGAGGAGATGGACTCTGCTAAGACTTGCTATAGAGGGGTCGGGTCAATGTCATTCCACAAGCCCCAAATTTTATCAAATTTTGTTGGTGTTCCCCTAACTTCGTAGGTGAGCTTATATAGGGGTACTGCTTTGTTAACCAGTTGTATCCACGCATTGAGAGAGGGTGAGAGGTTACCCATCCAATGAAGGGCTACAGTTTTTTTTGCATAAAAGAGTAGGATACGAAAAGAGATTCGAGTATATTTAGCTAGGATTATGTCTTCTAGGACCCACAAAAGGCAAACTGTAGGTGAAATTATTCTCGGGAAGTCAAGATTATCTTTTAGATAGTTTACGACTTGTGTCCAAAAGCTCAATACAGTATGTAGTGGCAGTCCCAGATTAGATGGAAGAAATCCGAAGCTTGTTGGTGACACCTGGGACAGGAGTCGCAGGGGATCTGGCCCATCAGTTTGAGTCTTGTGGGAGTTATGTAAATATGATGCATAATTTTATATTGTATTAGTTTGTCTTTCAACGATATCAGGCCAGTGTATATATGTTCTGTTGCTTCCTCCCAGTTATCTTGTTCAAGGCCTACAATTTTGGTATTCCACCAGTCTTGTGCTGATCGAAAAGGTCTGGGGCCGGATAAAAGGAGTTGCTGGTAGAGCCGGGACACCAGCTTTGCTGAGTTGAGATCATGAAGAATTTCTTCCATGATTAGGCAGGATTGCTGGGGGGTAAGACTGTTAAATTGGGAGTAGAAGGTATGTCGTAATTGTAGGTATTTAAATAGTGGAATTTGCGTTGGCTGGCACTTTAGTTGAAGTGAGCAATGGGTGAAAAAGGTATGATTCTCAAGGAGGTCCTTCAAGCATTTAATGCCTAGCTTTGGCCAGAAAGCAGAGTGTTGCAAGGATCTAAAGTGATTTAAATAGGAATTTCCCCAGAGTGGGAGGTGAGGGGATAGGCGGGGTGGTGGATGGCCCAAGATTTTGAGAGCTATCAGCCAGGCCTTCTGTGGGGTAGTCAGTGTTGTTGGTAGCGGGCCAGAATCCCTGGGACTCCGATAGGGATAGTTGCGGAGACTCTCCCACGAGGATAGTAAAAGAGCTTGTAACTGCGAGTTTGGGTTATACGGGTCAGGGTTAAAGCACCAGTGGAGGTAATATATTTGTGAAGCTATGAAATACCAATGGAAGTTGGGGAGGGCCAGTCCTCCCTCGTCGCATGGTGCACACAACTTTGACAAAGCGATTCTGGGTGTTTTCTTGTTCCAGAGAAAGGGGTCACGATTTGGTTTATACTTTTAAAGTATTTTTTTGGGACTTGGAGCACTAGTTTAACATTCAACCCAGTTCTGGCACTTATTGCGCAATGGCAACGACTGTAACCTGCAGCAATTAATATCCTCGTTAGTGTAGAGTGAAATTTTGTGTGAGTTCTGCCACAAAAATGACACCCATAGACTCCAATGGGTGAAAAAAAAATTGTTGCACAACAAAAATCGGAAAAAAATTTGACACCCATAGACTTCAATGTATTTTGGCAAATATTTGCTGTTTCGCTAATTTTTGACAAAGCAAAATGGGTCAGATTTGCCCATCACTATTACTCCTATTTGTGTCTGTAAGTTACTCACCCACTTAGGTTGTCTATGGGGCAGGGAACAATTAGCACTTAATCTTTACTGTAACTGTACTTTGTGTTTATTTGTATTTATGAATTTACTGGCCCCTGTTTATTCATTTATTGTCTGCTGTCACTGTGTAGTACCACATACATAAGAAGCACTATTTATATAAAAATATACATACTTACACGTGCAGGTTCAGAAGGGTCAAGCTATACACTAACATTCCTTGCAGTGGGAAGAAAAAGTGATGCTTTACAGCATATTCACAAAACAGCTATAAGAATGAGTCAGTGGACAAATCCTCTGCCACTTTTGAAATTGTGGAGATCTCTCCATTCTGTGGGGGAAGATACAGTG
Source organism: Xenopus petersii (assembly GCA_038501925.1). Lineage (NCBI taxonomy): Eukaryota > Metazoa > Chordata > Amphibia > Anura > Pipidae > Xenopus > Xenopus petersii. Next base: position 199,881,941 of record CM076672.1, read on the forward strand.
CAGCTACAGATCTTCAAATTGAATAATGACATTATAATACACAAGAGCCATGAATATCCTGTAAATTATATCCTTATAAACGGTGCTTAGTGATGTCATCGGTTGTGTATTATAATAAATAATGTACCCCCTGTTGTAAAATATGAGGATATTTAGAAGTCACCTCGGAGTTACATGACCTGTATAAAAACACTAGGCCTTTGGTCTAATGTTTTTATATGGTCATGGAACTCCTCTGTAACTTATAATATCCTTATATTTTACAACAGGGGTACTTTATTCACTATATATTCTACAGTCACTGGGAGACAATAGGGTTACAAAAATTGAGCCAAATTGCCTCAGTAAAGTAACTCATAAACAATTAGCTTTGCCCAGTCTGCTGAAGGTAGAATACAGAAGGCAAATGATAGTTGTTGCTATGGGTTATGGTATTTAGACAAATGTGCCCAGTGTAACTAAGTTAGTACTTGTGTCCTGCTCAACAATTAATATTACAGTAACCACTGAAATTCTTTCATAGTATTCCTTTAAAAAAGTGTTCCATATACTGGTGTCTATTAGATATTCAATAAAGTTCTAGTGGTCCATTTCTCGAGTTCAGCTGGTAGGTCGATCTTGAGGACATATGCCTTTTTTTTAGCCATGACTACTGCACACCCAAGATATATATACTGTATATATATATATATATATATATATATATAGATATATATATATATATATATATATATATATACATATATATTATATATATATATATATATACGTATATATATATATATATATATATATATATATATATATATATATATATATATATATATATATGATAAAGTGAATCCAAGTGCCAGGTGAAGAAGGCAATTGACTGTACACTATAGCAGTATTGATTCCACACCAGGATGTTTTTCTGGTTCCAAAAGGCAAATGAAAAATGGATGTATGTTTGTGCTCATCGAATATTTAGTATTTCTGGCTTACAGAGAAAACTGTAAGACTTAAGAGTGATGATGAGAAAATGTTATTAAAAGAGGCAATGTTCATGTTCAGTAATGAAATTAATCAGGGGCAAAATTTGTCAAAAACGTTGAGAGAGATAGGGATATGTTACTAATTCCTAATATTGAGGAGTCTGAACAGGAGCATCTGTTGCTGCAAACAGTAACAGCTGCTCAATTAGATCTTTTACTTATGGGATATTTCAAATATTCAGAAAATTACTGGAGAATAAAATCTTGCTTTAACAGTAGCAGAAATATGTTTAACTATGGAGAAGACAGCTACTGTTCATGTCCCAGTGAGTGCGCAGAATAGCCATCTTGCAGTGTAACATCGTAATCTCAAATGGTGAGAGGAGACATTAAATATTAAGCTAAATAAGCATTTGGGAAATAACACTCACAATATGGTTCCACTGGAACTTTGTGAAAACTGTGTGTAATGAACTAAAATACATCATATAATTCAATTTCCTGTACTAAAAATATCATTACAACAGTGTGATCAGAGTGAAAGGTGGAACAAATGATCTTAAAGGTCTCCAAAGAAGGACAAACTATGCACAAAGATTAAATCCTAACTACTATAATGTGAACAACGAAAACTGATTTCTATTGAGAATAAAAACTAGGTAGCAATCATCTAACACTGGCATCTAACCAGAATTCAAATAGAAAAATAAACAAACAAATATGGCGGATTTCGCATTCACGTTTCAGTAAGACAGTAGGCATAGAAACCCATTTCATATGGGTTACATAAGTCATACATAAGCTTCTTAATATTTATGGCTCAATGTCTTAATAAGATGTCAGTAGGAATGAGACATAGTGACCAAAGTAGGATGACCTGATGTCATTGAAATCAGATTACCAGACCATAAATAAAATGCTTAAGCAGATAACTGCTTACAGGGGTGGTTAATCTATAAAATAACTTTACAGGGGAAGGAAACCTAGTCGGGTTTAACCTAGTTAAACTACACAAATCACCAATTATTAAGGAACAAGTATACCTACATCTGAAGAAGTAAGGGCAATTTTCAGGCATATTACAAAAGCTCTAAAAATGTAAGACCTATATTTGGCCCGAACACTTCAATATTTAAAAAAACATTCACTTAACTTACATGACAAAAATGAATCTACCTATTATATTCAATGCAGAAACATATCATGTGGATCTCCCTTTTACACAAGATGACTTGGCAGAAGTGACAAAAACCTCTTGAAAAAGCTTTGTTCAGGTGACTTATGTATCAAGTTTTATAAAATCCTGGCAGATGTCATTAATCCTCCCCTGTTGACTCATTTAAATAATATCCACAAAGCTCAGCCTCTCCTCGAGTTACTTGTGAAAGTAGACATTTGAGAAATCCCTAAGCCTGGAAAAGACTCAACATCATGCCTTAGCTATAGACCAATCTCCCTGCTGAATGTCGATGCAAAACTTGTTATTGCTAACAGAATTATCAAAGCCAGCTTTGTATTCTTAGAGAAGCCAGAGATAATTTCTTAAGACCTTCTCCATAATTTGTTATGCAAAAAAGTGCTCTTCTTTTTATTCTCTCAGCAGAAGCTGAATAAGCATTTGATTGTGTTAACTGGAACATCCTCCATGCTACACTGTATCAAATTGGCTTAAAAGCTAGTTCATCAGTATGATTATGGTCCTTTTCCAAAATCTGGCAGGCTGATTGTGTGTCAATGCTAAACTATCTCCTTAAGGACATATACAAAATAGATGTCACCTACCCCACAATTATATATACAAACAATGGAACACCTTGCTAATGCAATTCATAGTAACTACCACATTAATGCATCAACATTGAGGGTAATGCCAATAAAAAGGGTGATGCTCTTCTTTAATATGTGATATATATGTGATAGTATCTTAACTAGCTATCTTAATGAACTAGAATCTTGTAGTTATCTAAGCAATGATAACATTAATCAATTATAAATTCAAGGCCCTTAATACCTCCTGTTTAGACCATATGGTTTTAATAGATTAAAATAACTTCCTAGCCCTAATACAGCCTACTGCCCTGAAATACATGGGCATCCCATTTCTACATGATACAGTATGTCAAAGACTTTCCATTTTTGTTATCACATCCCTTTGTCAAGCCTTTGGCTTCACCAACCAAAAAGTTCCATACTATTAATGAGACCAATTTGCCTTCTCTCCAATATATACAGCATATATATATATATAAATATATAAATATATGTAATCAGGAGCACTCATGAGTGTCGTGAAATAAAGGTTTTATTGTAGTTTTACAGACTACCCCACATCAACGCGTTTCGGTTCTCTCTGAACCATCGTCAGGATGCACACAGAAGTCATCACATGATGCATAAATTCAAAAATCCACCAATCAGTGAGAAGTGTTAATTAGGTATTAATGACAGTGAGCGTGTTCCTCATTAAAGTATTAACATCAGTTAAAATACTAATTATCAAAATCCAAGCATATATGTAAAATTGATATACAAAAGTGTAAAAAAGTGTAAAAAGATTAGCCGCATTGTTAAGAACAGTTGTGAAATGCATAATTGTGAACCATCAAATTGTTTTAAAACATGCAAAGATTTGTATAAGTAACAAAAGTAAAAAACTGGGTTATCAAGGATTCCAGTATAGTATGGCTCCAGACAGAGAAAGGGAATATTTTTTAAAAAATTAAATACCCCTCAGTTTTACATATATGCTTGGATTTTGATAATTAGTATTTTAACTGATGTTAATACTTTAATGAGGAACATGCTCACTGTCATTAATACCTAATTAACACTTCTCACTGATTGGTGGACTTTTTAATTTATGCATCACGTGATGACTTCTGTGTGCATCCTGACGATAGTTTAGAGAGAACCGAAACGCATTGATGTGGGGTAGTCTGTAAAACTACAATAAAACCTCTATTTCACGACACTCGTGAGTGCTCCTGATTACATCTAGGAGGAGCACCCGGGACTTGATCGATTGATGGTGAGTGCCGGTTAATAATATGCATATATATATATATATATATATATATATATATATATATATTTCACAAAATGCTAGTATCTACTAAATCACAGGAAGCTACAAAATACTCACTAGGTGGTACAGATGCCCAACTCCTCTCCATAAATCAATATCTTCTGGCTATGCATGAAAAAGCTGGGTTCTGTTGTGAATGCATTACATATATGTTCAATAATTCATCATTTTTGTAAATCAGTCTTATATATGAATTGTCTCCTAGGGTCCCAGTTGCAACCATTATTACCATGATCCCTAGTCACTTATATAAGGCCTTCTGAGACTAATCATTACTAATCACTTACTATGACTTTTGTTCTTTGACACTTGAACTTTTGGTCTATTCAATGAAGCTAAACATTATACAAAATGTTTACTATTGACATATATGGTCTCTTAGATCTGCTTCCTTCCCTACTTTAATTATATTTTTTGTTGTATCATTGTGAATTTTTCAAGCAAAGAATACTTAACGATCTGCAAGTAAAAGCATTCACCTACCCAAACATTATCTAAAAATTATATAATTATATTTATAAGATTAAGTTATATAATCAATAGGGTAGTAAAGTCATAGGGGGTTTACATTTATAAAGAAAGTGTTAAAGACATCTACCACTTTAGTAATGCATACTTTTCATAATAATGTAGTTAAATTGCATTCAGTAGAGTACCTTAAGTACTTTTCATTAGCAAAGGAGGGCAGAGTCATGAGTACAAAGGGAATTAAAAACCTTACACTCAGTGGGAGTTAAATATGTAATTGAAATTTAAGTTTTATATTTTAATTTTATTCTTTTATCTTTAGGTATCTCTTGTCAATTTTTAATATACATAATTTATGTAAAAATGTAAGTCCCTAGGCTTATTCTAATTTTAGGTGCATGAAAAAGATGAAGATATAAATAGCAACATTGCATGGTAACCAATCAAGAGTTGGGGGCAGATTTATCAATTGTCGAATTTCGAAGTGATAAATACTTTGAAATTTGACCATCGAATGGCTTTACTTTGACTTTGAATATCGAAGTGCTATGTTAGCCTATGGGGTCCTTTTAGAGCGGATGAAATCCTTCGAATCGAAGGATTTCATCCATCTATGAAATCGAAGATGAAATCCTTCGAATCGAAGGATTTCATCCATCGATCGAACGATTTTTCTTCGACTTCAAAAAACGTAGAAAACCGCTCTAGAAGGTCCCCATAGGCTAACATAGCACTTCGGCAGGTTTAATTTGCGAAGTATTGAAGTCGAAGTTTATTTAAAGAGACAGTACTTCGATTATCAAATGGTCGAATATTCTAAAAATTTTACTTCAAATCGAATTAGAAGTCGAAGTCATAGTATCCTATTCGATGGTCGAAGTATCCAAAAAATCACTTTGAATTTTGAATTTTTTTACTTCGAAAAATTCCCTCGAATTCACTTCGACCCTTGATAAATCTGCCCCTTAGTGTTTGCTTTGTGTACATTAATATAATAACAAATGTAACAGTTTATTGGTCGGTGAGGCAACATTTGACTTACTGTACCATCAACACACAGTTGACAGTAAAAATTATTTATTAAGGTAATGAAAATTATGCCCTTAATTCAGAGTCTAATGTAATCAGGCGAGCTAGCTGTTATTCAGATATTCATATCAATTTATATATAAACCCCCATATGTAATAAAAGGCACTATGTTTGCCCAAGAGTACTAACCCATAGCAACAAATGTTTTCTTTTAAACAGATGACCAGTAAATGCTACCTGCTAATTGGTTGCTATAGTTTACTACTCTTGGGCAAAGTTAGTGCCTTTTATTACATAACCCCCATAGTTGCATAAATTTGAAATTTCAAAATAAATAATCCAAAAAGAAGAGAGTTCTATGTTCCACAAAACAACTCCTTTCTTTTTGGATACTTCTTCATATTCGGAGTGTACCCAGGCCCAGTTATACTGGAAGGCCTGCATTTATTGTTATAATAATACATTTTTGTATATGTGTATTGTAACAACACACTTTTTAATGCATTCCATGTTTAGCTTCATTTCTAACTGAAAAATACATGTTTGAGCTAAGAAAACCATTGTTAATAACTTTTTAGGATTTTTATAAAGACTAAAAGCCAGACCCAAAAAAGTCACAGTTTAGTTAATCATCCTTTTAAACTTATGATATGTCTTTGGACAAGTCTTAGTATGCGCCACTGGCTAATCCTATATAGGAAATTGCCATTCTGCGAACTAGGTGCCGCCACATGGGATCCTACGATTCACAGAACATACTTCCATACTTCTTCCTGTTACAGTTAGAGCTGCGGTATCAATGTGCCAGCATACAGGCCATGACGATTTAAGGTAAGAGATGTACAAAAAGGCAACATTTACTTAAATCAATATTGCAGTAAGGTAAAATTCTTTAATAGGCCTCTTATTGTGATACTAAACTATCTGTTGCTTAAGTATTCATTTTGGGGGTAAAGTTTTCCATTAACAACAAATGATCAAGTAAAAAAATGATGCAGACGGATTCTTGGTAGATGAAGGATGAGATCTTCAAATGTATTGAGGTGTCAATAAAAACAATTACAGTAGATCCCCAATTTTATGTTTTTCATAGGACCAGGGAAAATGATGTTAAATCTGTGAAAACTTAAAATCAGGGAAATGATAACCCTTAAATGTGAAGTATACAAAGGAAACAAGGTCAGGAGTTTTCTGCTTCTACTCCAGCAATGCTCACCGCTTCTTCTGCTGCTTAGTCTTCTGCCCTTCCCTGCTCCTTCACAGTACTGCGCTACACAAACCCCTCCTGCTCCACCACAACTCACATATTTCTTCTTTTCCCACTCACAGCTTGCCACTTTACCCTGTACAGTTACCTTTCCAGTGCCTTCCTTCTCCACCAGTCACATTTCGCTCCCCCTCTTTCTGCAGCTGCTCTCACCGGCTTTCTCCTCCTGCTCCAAAGGCGTGAATATGGAGGATACACAGAATGAGGGAAAGTTTCAGGAGCCTTAAATCTCAAAGTAAGTGTTTTTTTATCTAAAAATGCAGCAATTGGCAAGGGGTAGGGCTAACAAACTGATGTAAAATCCGGGAAAACAAAACGTAAAGGTGTCCAGATAATATCGTTTGAAACAAAATTTCATACAATATTCGGTGCGTGTATGGTGGAAAAAGAGCCAACCAATATCGGCAGAAGACTTGGATATCGGTCGGCTCGTTGATCGGACTGGACGGAAAATTTTGAATGGGTGCCTTTGAAGGCCAAACATTGGCCATTGTTAGTACTGAATCATCAGATACAGGTAGAATTCTTTTGTTTCTACCTTTTATATCTGACGATTCAGCTCTACACGTGTGTATTGAAACGAAAGATCTTTTCCAAGAAAGACCGTAATTGTTACGTCTATGGCCACCTTTAAACGCTAGAATTGCACCCATAGGAATGCATTGAGAATGGTTGGGACTGTAAAAAAAAAAGTAAAATGCGGGAAAACATTAAAGATGCAGACCAAGAAAAGTATTGATGACTTGAATATTGGTGTTGGCAAATATTGGCAATTATAAGAATAAAGCAAGGAAAACACAAATGGATCCTTGACCAAAGCAAATGTGACCTTCCACTTGCAGCACAAATGACCAGACTGAAGATGTCTTGCTTGGAAAAGTTCAATGGAAAACTCAAGGGAAACGTTGTGTAGAAGGGGTGATTCCAAATTTCTCTGCTGTGGTGTTTTGTCACTGCATCTTTTCCAGGGTAAAGTTAGGGAGATTACATTCCACTAGTAATCAACAACTAGTGCAGTTGTTATGACACTCAAAAATGCTCCACCGGGGGCAGTTGTCATACACTACTAACTTTTGCATCATTAATTAGGATTTTATCAACTTTTACAAATTCAAAAACAAATTTGAATTGCTATGTGTGATGTTAGATGTAAGTCATTGAATTCTGGCTTCTAGTTCAATTCTGTATCAATTAGTTTGTCAATTCTTCATGGTCTTCAAATAGCCATTTAATAGCCCTGTGCCTTAAGTGTAATTTTGAAAACCTGCAATATTATGTGTAAAGTACTGCATACAATTTGCGATATTATACAGTATGAATAAAAATAATACAGCAATACTGTAATTACCAGATATGTTTCTGATCAAAAATAAATACAATCATGTGACACACAGATACAATATGTGGTCAGCCTATATATAAAACAAAGATTATTTAAATGTGGTTATATCTGAATTAAATTGTTTTGTTATGACAATACATTACATATGCTTGACTATTTCTTTAGAGCTCTCACAAAACTTTTTTTCTTCCAGGATCAAGTGAGTTTCCAAGGAGAACAAGTGAGTGTCTAAGTGAGCGACTGGTGTTGATCATTGTCTAACAGTGGTTCTCTTAGCTCAAACGTGCTTTTTTCAGTTAGAAATTAAGCTCAACATGGAATGAATCAAACAGTGTGTTGTTACAATACACAGGTACATATTGTATTATTATAAGAATAATTGCAGGCATTCCATTATAACTGGGCTTGGGAGCACTCCACATATGAAGAAGTATCCAAAAAGAAGGGAGATGTTTTGTGGAACGAAGAACTCACTTCTTTTTGGATAATTTATTTAGAGATTTATAATTTATGCAACTGTGGAAAAAAACGATGTAAATGTATATGAAAGGCATTTCCTATCTCAATAATGACTAGCTCATCTGACTACAATAGACTCTGAATTAGGGGCATCATTTTTGTTAATAAGTACTTTTTACTTTTAACTGTTGATGGTAACAGTCAAATCTTGCCTCACCAACCAATCAGCTGTTCAATTTCTATTATTTTAACAAACAAAAAGCATACACTTAGGGGCATATTTATCAAGGGTCGAATTTCGAATTGAAAAAACGTCGAAATTCAAATTCAAAAAGACTAACCAAAATTAAGTTAAAGTTTTTTGTGGTCCAATAGATTCATTTTCAATCGAATTCGGCCGAATTAGAATTGTACGAATCAAAGCAATATCGAATTCGATTTCAAGTCTTTCCCAAAAAAAAACTTTGTTTTTCAAAGTCCACCAATTGACACCAAATAGGTTCTAGGAGGTCCCCCATAGGCTAAAACAGCAATTCGGCAGGTTTTAGATGGCGAATGGTCAAAGTCGAATTTTTAAAGATACTGTACATGATAAATTTCGATAGTCTAATTTTTCAAATTCAAATCGAATTTGGACTATTCCCTAGTCGAAGTTCAAATTTTTTTCATTTGAAAATTCACCTCGGCCTTTGATAAATCTGCCCCTTAGGGTTTTTTTCTACTAAAACTCGAATTTTCAAATTGTTTTATTAAAACAAAGCTGACCTAACACCCATCCATGAATTTAACTCATTTATCAAGAAATCGGCTTGACAAAATTGGTCAGGGAAAAAAGTTGTGACAAAATCATACGACAATTCGAATCATATGAATTATCACCTGAATCAAACAAAGTTTTCGAGTTGCCGCCCGAAAACCCTGTCAGATTATCAAGATGCCAAGAAACAACTCCAGGGACATCTGCCATTGAGTTCTACATGACTTCAACAGGTTTTAGATGGAGTATTTTTGGATTCAGATTTTTAGCAGCTTTGGAGTATAATATATCTCTGAAAATTCTACATTTTTTCCCTCTCTAAAAATGTGAGTTTACCTGTTTAAAAACTTGACCAAAAAAATTGAGGCTGCATAAATAGGCCCCTGAAAATGTAAAATTAAATGTATAATATTCTGATTCTAGAAATGCTCAACAGTGATAAGCAAAACTGTTGCTTCTCTGAAAAATTTGTGAAACCACAAAAATATTTTCAAAATGGGGAAATTTTAAAAAAGTCAATTGGCATTTTTCTATGCAAAACAAAATACAAGATGAAAATTTAGCACAGATTTTTGATATATATATATATATATATATAGTGAATAAAGTACCGCCTCTTTTAAAATATAAGCATATTATAAGTTACAGAGGAGTTTTATGACCATATAAATGCATGAGGCCGAAGGCCGAGTTCTTTTATACAGGTCATGGAACTCCGAGGTAACTTCTAATATCCTCATATTTTGCAACTGGGAGACTGGGGGACATCAGAACTCACCTTTTATAACTGATAACATCAGAACTTACCATTTATATAAGGATTAAGGATATAATTTACAAGATATATATATATTATAAAAAGCAGAAGAAACCTCTTTTCTCAAAGTGCAACATTTAAAATCCACACACTTTTTATAAATGTTTAGTAAAAAAAAATGCACAAATTTGTTCTATCCTGTATTTGCATGTCATTATTACAGCAGTGATATACAGTACCTATTTATCAACTGACAAAAGCAATCAAGAGCTGGCAAATATCATTAGGGCTCTTTCCAGAGTAGGTAATTTGAAAAATTGATAAAATTCCAGTAAAAATCGCAAATTCTGACTAGGAAGAGTCATGGAAAATAGGGATTAAAGGGGTCGCTGATGGTCTCATTGGAGGCAAGGTATGTCAACCAGGTAAACTATTTGATTTTGCAGCTGGATTAGTCCACAGATCTCCAGAGAATAATGTGATCTATTTCAGGCAAGAGGCCTGCAAATGAAGTTTAACAAGCCCAGAAGTCAAAGCATGTTAGTCCTCACTTTAAAATTTACCAGACTGCTGGTTGTCATCAGGGGCAGAAGACAAAATCCAGGTTTTACAAGTCACATCCCATTGAAGAGAAGAATTTATTGCCCCACACTTACCTAATCAGTGTTGCTAATCAAAGTCTACAGATATTCTCACTGCTTTAAAAAAGCTGCCCACGTGTCTTTGTTTAAAACATCTGATAGTTACTCCTTGAGATGTTTATTTCTCTTACCTCCTTTGCCAGCCCAAGTGGCCTTTTTTAAGATCACAATATATACAATGTTCAAACCAGGCATTTTCTAATATCAGTGGGTATACAAAGTACTCAGCTTGTTCAGTGGTCCTGCACAAATGTATTATTGATCTTATTTCAACTTTTTTATTCTCTTTAAAAAAAAAAAATAAAATCTTAAATGATCAGACTCTGGCTGTCCTCAGTATGACTTGTAAGTGTACGTCTCACCTTGTTTTAACAACTAGAACCTTTCTGTAAAAAGTCACAGGGACAAAACCATTCACAAAAAATAGTCATACCCCACGTGTACATTTTGTTGCTGATTTTTCACGACAGCACGATGGTTTTGAAATTTTAGGACAAGCACAAAGAGGAGGTACCTGTGAATTCGACCTATTTATTCATTCTAATCCATTTATTTACTGCTACAGAGCAAGAGCAACTCGACCAACTTGTTTTTGTATTACAACTTTAAACATGTTGGGGCTGAGCATTGGGAGTCATTACTTCTAGAGGGTTATTTATCGAAGTCCGAATTTATCTTAACATGTTCTGCCAAAAACTCTGATTACATCCACATGGGTTTTTTATACTTATTTATTAGCAGATTTTCCTGAAAATGTGGTTTGCAGAAAAAATCTGCATTTTCCACCCGAAAACACAGATTTTGTATGCTTTTTTCCCCGAAAACTCTGAAATCTTTGCGGTATTGCACAAAATACAGCGCACATCAAAAAAATCATTGGGATTTCTCCCATTGACTTCAGGGCAGATTTACTAAGGGTCGAATTTCGAAGTACAAAAAAACTTTGAAATTCGACTATCGAATTAAAAAACTTTGAATTCGAATTCAAAGTTTTTTCAACAAATTTGGCAATCCTGTGATTGAATAAAAATTAAAAAAAACTATTAAATGCTTTGAATGGAACGATTCGAAGGATTTCATCGATCGACCGAATGATATTTATTCGATGTGTGAAGACTTAGAAAATGGTTGTAGAAGGTCCCCATAGGCTAACATAGCACTTCAGCAGGTTTAACTTGGCGAAGTATTGAAGTCGAAGTTTTTTTAAAGAGACAGTACTTCGATTATCGAATGGTCGAATATTCAAACGATTTTTGCTTCGAAACAAAATCGAAGTAAATTCAAAGTCGTAGTATCCTATTCGATGGTCGAAGTATCCAAAAAATTACTTTTTTACTTTGAAAATTCCGTCGAATTCACTTCGACCCTTAGTAAATCTGCCCCTTACTGTATATGCAACCTCGACAGGTCTGAGATGCCGTACTTTCTGATTTTGACTTTTTCCATCCTCGGGGTATAATTAATTCCAAAAAATGTGTGATTTTATACTAAAAAATCACACATTTTCCAGGATTTTTGCATTCGGAGTTTAGTAAATAAACCCCTTATTGTCTTCTGCTACTCAGAAAAATAGACTTAATAATACATAAAGTATATCTTGCTCTATCAATTTGTGCATGCAGAAGCTGGGGAAGGGTGCAAATGGAGACAAGGAGATGAGTTAGAAATAGAATTTAAAAAAATAAATAACAACGCACTGCAAGATGAGACAGATAATCAGGCAACTGACACAATATAATTTGTAGTTGTTCTAAATCGGTTTCAATTTATAAATTATACTGCTTGGCTGAGAATTCTGCTTATTCTACATTCTGTAATCTGTCTATAATTCCTTCACCAACAAGTTGTCTAAAATCAGCTGTGAGTAAGAAATTGTCACACAGGCAGTTGTGTAAATTGAGATCATTTGTGTAGAAGAATTCGGTGATTAATGATATGAGTGAGAGAAAGAAGAAGAAGAATGATCAATAAGGAAATTAGTGTCAGCGTCGCTTTAACAGATTTAGCAGGCCGTATTTATTGAATTAAAATCAACCATGGCAGCCCATGAGACTTTTTCTGTTTATATAAAACTTGCAACTGTACCATACTTCCAAATAGGTCAGTCAGTAGTCACACTGTTCCAAGGCTGCCGAGGCCCCAACATGTGAAAAAATAAATGGCAAATGCTTAAAATAAGCAGCTAACGTTAGTTTTAATGTGCAGTGTGCAATTTTTCTTTACTCTAGGGAAGATTCATCAAGCGAGTCACTTGAAGGGCCTTGCCTATTTAGCCTAAAACTGTCCTTGAAAGTTACATCACGCCCTGTAAAAAAATGAAATAAAAGAAACACTCAATGTTATATTAAAGCTTAGAAATAGTGAATATTTAAATACCAGGTAATTGATAATGCATTTCTAAACATTACTGGTCTATATATTGGGTCTAGAATACTAGTATACATCAAGGGGCAAATGCATCAAGGGTCGAAGATCGAGGGTTAATTAACCCTCGATATTCGACTGGGGAATGAAAATCCTTTGACTTCGAATATCGACTTCGAATATTGATATAGGATTTTGCGCAAATACTTAGATCGAACGATCGAAGGAATAATCGTTCAATCGAACGATTAAATCCTTCAAATCGAACGATTCGAAGGATTTTTATCCAACAATCGAAGGATTATCCTTCGACCAAAAAAAGTGAGCCAAACCTATGGGGACCTTCCCCATAGGCTAAAATTGAGTTCAATAGCTTTTAGGTGGCGAACTAGGGGGTCGAAGTTTTTACTTAAAGAGTACTTCGACTATCGAATGGTCGAATAGTCGAACGATTTTTAGTTCGAATCGTTCGATTCGAAGTCGTAGTCGAAGGTCGAAGTAGCCCATTCGATGGACGAAGTAGCCAAAAAAACATTTCTAAATTCAAAGTTTTTTTTCTTCTATTCCATCACTCGAACTTAATCAATGGGCTCCTTAGTTGCTTTTGGAAAGCGTGATATATTTTAAGGTTTTTTTTTACTTTAACATAAAAAGATGCTACATTTTATATACATTTGTTGAATACTCAGAGCAAATGAATTGTCTAGAGATCTTTCATACCAGAGAAATGTTCAAGCAAATATGTCTCTCACCCTATTACAACTGTTATACTGCTCCCATATGCTAGATAGCAGATTGTAGAAACAGCCCCTGTTGCCCAGAGGCATCCTAACCTGTGAAAAGCCTAGCACAAGCAGAGTCTATTGTTCATTGACAACTTGTCAATTTACTTTTAGGCTAAGCAACTCATAACCACGGTAAGTAACAACAAGATTTTTTCACACTTACTGCCTTTACTGTAAAATGCCTTGGTTCCCATGGATGTGTGAAATGTCCCATCAGAACGGTGGTTGTGCACTGAACTTAAAAGCTGCTCTGCGGTGAGAATCAGCTTGGCAGACACGTATCTCACGCAGCCTTATGATAAAAGTTAAATATTAAAGATGCTTTTGAGCAACATGTCATCGTGTTACTGTAGCTTGCTGTTAAAATACATTTTAAAATGTTTTATTCCTCTGTGGTAATTCATTTCACATAATAAAAATTCACAATTATATATGTTTTCTTTATTAATACTAGGGATGGACTTTCAATGCAAAACCACGTAAAAAAATCACTGCGTGGCAATTTTTTTTTTTGACACACGACAAACGGGAAATCATTTTAGCCTTCCACTTTCCTTCCACAGCAGCCAATTAGATCTGACTCCTACCACTGTCTATATAAGGAGGTGCAGAGGCGGCCATTACCACCAGTGTTTTTGGTTGTGGTTAGCGTAGGGGAGATTTTTATGTGCTATTTAGCTAGAGGAGTTTGTGGAGTTAGCTTTTTCTGAGTCAGTGCAAGTGAAAGTGTAAGGGCAACATTTGTTTGTCTGTCTGTTATGTGTATGCCTTGTAGGTGCGCACTTCTGCTGAGAGGTTTTAGTATCCAAAACCCCCCCTTATTTTTATTTTTTTTAGTTTAGGTACTGCGTCAGTATGAGGGGCCTTGGGAAAGGGAGGAAGGGTGGGAGGTCTAGGTGGCGGTGGGTGGAAGGGTGGGATAGGGAGGGGTGGGAGAGGAGAGGAAGAGGCTGTGGTGCTGTCCATGGGCATGCTACCCACAACAGCCCAGCCCACGTGCCATGCCCAGTCTTGGCACTGTAGTGCAGCAGCAGCTGCGACCACAGCAGCAACAGCAACTGCAGCAGGCGACATTGGGTCTCAGTGGGGCAACTGGCACACATAGGACTGTGCCAGATTTTTTTGCCACTGCTTCACTACCAATACAGTCTCAGCAGGCAGAGATGGTGGTAGACTGGCTTACCCAGGCTGCCTTGTCTGCAGCAGGCAGCAGTGAGTGGCAGGAGGTGGCGTCACCTGCCAGCTCATTTGCTGGGGGACACCCCATCCCTTTAATGTTTGATTCTGAGGTGGACTTGGGCCCAGACATCAAGGATCTTTTTGATGCAGACAGAAATTGGGGGTCTGATGAGGAGGAGGTCGTGGCACAGCAGGGGGGAACTGTGTGTTGTAGAAGATGATCATGAAGAGTGGGCCCCACAGAGGCAGAAAACCCCACCAACCACTGCTAGGGGGACAGGCAATATGGCAGCGCTGCACCTGGGTAAAGAGCATCTGGGCATACGGGTGCCATACGGGACCCCAGCCCTCCACAGCAGGCAAGGCGATGGCCCGCACTTCAGCAGTGCGGGCACTTTTCCCCTGCCAGACCGAGGACCAGTCGGTAGCAGTGTGCCTGGCAGAAATTTCGAAGGGGGCAGGCAGGGTCACATATGGGAACGTTAGCTTTAAGTTCCCATATGAAATGTCATCACAGGATGATGTGGGAGCAGCACCAAAGTGCCAGGGCACCTGAGGCAGTGGTCCACCTCCTCCCATTCCTCAGGGAAGAGGTGCTAGTTCCCCATCCCCTATAGTAAGGGAAGAGGATTCTGAGGCTCACAGTTGGAGATGGCAACTGTGTAGCTCTGCCCCTTCTGCAGCCCCCTCTGCCTCCTCCTCACTGCCATCTTCAGTGCGGTCCCTGTCCTGCCAGGTTTCCCTCCCCCAGTTCCTTGGCCGCAAGGCACCTTTCTCCCCCAGCCACCCCCAAGTGCAGAGGCTCAATGCCTGCCTAGCAAAGGTTCTGGCATTGCAGCTGCTGCCCTATCAGCTAGCTGAAGCAGCCCCCTTCCAACAGCTGATGGCTTTCGTTGCCCCTAACTTGTATTTCCCTAGCCACCATTATTTTGCCAGGAAGGCCATCCCTGCCCTCCACCAGCAGGTGGTGGAGAATGTGTCCCTGTTGCTGGATCATGATGTAGGCAGCAGGGTGCACTGTACCATGGACACATGGACCAGCAGGCATATGCAGGGGAGGTACTCATGCATTTCTGCGTGACGAAGCTCGACCAGTGGCCAGAACTGGCTCAGTATGCTCTGGAGGTGCTGGCTTGCCCCCCTGCCAATGTCCTGTCAGAGCATGTCTTCAGTGCCGCAGGTGGGGTGGGCACAAAGCTATCCACTGGCATCATGGATATGCTGACAATTATTAAGATGAATGAGGCATGGATAAGCAGGGATATCCAAGTGCCCATTGCAGACATCAGAGACTAGTCTTCTCTCCTCCTCACAGATGTACCCTCCTGTCTTCATTGCTGCCTATATCTCTTCCCAAATACTCAATATTTTTGCCAATTCCCCATCTGGCTGCTTCTACTGCGGCTGCTATCACTAGAACTACTGTTGCATTGTCGGCAAATGTTTTTCTGCTGGGGGTCTATCAATGCTAATAATAATGTTGCTTCTAATACAGCTACATGGTTAGCAAATTTATTGTAGTTGGGGTCTGTAAAGGCTCCTAATCATTTTACTTCTATTACAGCCGTATAGTTGGTTAATTTCTTCTGGTTGAGGCCTACCTCTTCTAATTCTCTTCTAATAATGTTGCTTCCAATACTGCTGCTGCTGCTGTTGCTACTACTGTCACATAGTTGCCAAATTTTTCTGGTTGAGGCCTACCTCTTCTAATTTTAATTTTATTCATAAATACCCAATGCCCTGCCTTACACCTGTAGGAGTGGAAAACTTTTCAAGCGAAACGATGGCAGGTCCTGACATGTTAAAAAATAAGCAGCTTAGCTACTTCATTCACTACCTGCACAGGGAGGGATATGATGACATCCCCCCCCCGGGACCCCGGGCCGGGATACAGTCCCTGCACAGGAATATCATGAAGAGGCTGCGATGCAGGCCGAGGAGGCATTTTAATGTCCGTCTGAGGCTGCGTGTCGTCCAGCGGATCTTGAGTGATGTAAATAGGCGGCAAACAGATCTCTTGAATGAGCTAAGGGCAGAAGTAGAAGGTAGATTTATTTAAACAGAATAAATAGATTTCTGTTCTTAACTACAATAAAGCCACATGATTCCTATTTATTTTGCTATTTTTGAGCAAAAGTGTGTTTAGGTTAAAGTAAATAGTTTAACAACAGTTAACTGTCATATAACTGCAGAGAACAAGTAAATCAAATGAAGATTATCTTCTGCAAAAAAATGTTGCCTGCCCCACACCTGCCATCCTTATAGATGTTGGTTTTCCTGTAGTCACATGACACACCTCATCCTGTATAATTTGAACTGTACAAATGCAAGTACTGTATTACTCAAACTGAAATTCTTTTATTGCCAGCTAAATGGATTTAAGAAAAAGATCTGGCTGCAGAAGGGGCAGAGGAAGAGGGCAAGGCAACAGAAGGGGGAGAGGAAGAGGCAGCAGAACCTGCTGCAGGTCCTCCGGCACCTCCACCACCTTCTTCTGAAAGGCTCCCCAGCTGTCAGAACAGGAATGAGACGTTCTTGTGGGCATGGTGCTGCAACCCAAACTGATCACCAACACCACCACAGTGCCCTGCTATCTGGCCTGGTCCAGCAGGTCGTTGAGATGAGGAAAGCGTTGCAGGAGATGAAAGACATCCTGCTTACATAGAGGGATAACCCTCCTTCTCCTCCAGTCTAATTCTGATCTCTGAATTCTAATAATCTCTGAGTCTTCATCATTATTATAAGCATAAGCACCATTGTGCTATTCTTTATATTAAAAAAAAATTGTTAAACCTGTATATTATTTTTCATTTAACTATTACTCAGACGGTACTTGCAGTAGTTTGGATAATATGACTCTAATATGACTATAATTGACTCTGATTTAGTTTTATCAAATTGCATTGCACGACAAAAGAATAATTTTGACGTGAGACAAAATCGATGTTCGCGTCAAATCAGTTTTGCAAATTTTTAGCTTTTCTGTGAATTTTTCAGTAAATTTGCTCATTTTATGGCGAAGCAAAAAGCAACAGATTCGCCCATCACTAATCAATACATGAAAACATTGTTTCTCTCCCTGATGAATGGTTAGTTTGTTTTTTTTCTGAGCCCTCAGGGATATCCCAGAGCCACTGAGTCATAAAATGATATTATCCCAGGGAAGACACACAATTTGTCCAAAAATTACATAAATAAATAAATGGTTGTGTAAATTATTAGATTTACACAAAATTATATTTATATTATATTTACAAGAAGTGTGTTGAAAATAAACAGATTCTCTAAAGGTAATCACAAGGTTTCAGCCTTGACCTTTGTGTCGTTGTTTCTTTTTGAGGTGCCAAAAAGACATTTTCTTTTTATGCAAACCAGATACCCTTATTTCATGAGCAGCTATTTTGAATTTAGGTGCTTCTTGAAGTGGCAGTGTAAGTTCTGGTTAATAAAATTTGCTTCAGTTATTTAGACTTTACTGGATATCTGCTGATTGTGTTGCATAAATGGGTAAAAGTAAAATAAGCCAAATAAGTGGGGCTTGTGTTGAAAATGATTTTGTGTTGAAACATTGTTTCTCTCCCTGATGAATGGTTTGTTTTTTTTCTGAGCCCTCAGGGATATCCCAGAGCCACTGAGTCATAAAATGATATTATCCCAGGGAAGACACACAATTTGTCCAAAAATTACATAAATAAATAAATGGTTAAAAAGGGAAAAACATTGAAAATGTAAGCTTTTGACCCACTGGCAGGCTATGGCACATGTAGCATTTTGATCCTTATTACTGAATAGTGACATTCAAAACACCAGAGGGTGCATTTTTATGAAGCAAAGAAAACCAAAGAAATTTCTATGCCTAAAGCCTCAGCTCCGAATTAAAAGATATAAACAGCAGAATGAGGTTTGCAAAGTGCAAAGAAATTGTTCAATGCATTCTGTACATTCTGTTGTATAAATTAACCTAATTTGTGTGACACTATGGTGCAGATTTTCGAATGGTAAATTCAAATTAAATTTTTTTTGTTTTGTTTAAAACTCACAAATTCAAATTTAAAACCACCAACTAGAATTTTAATTTGAATGTCAAGTTCATGTAGACGTCAATGGCAGAGGTCCCTTGAACTATTTGAGGATGTTAATAGTAGTGATGATGAGCCAAATTTTTGCCAAGTTTTGCTTCAAAAATTATGCCACAACAGTACATACATGCATTGCACTCCTTTGTTTTAGTGTTTTGTGATATGGTTATTTAGTTTGGGAATCAAAAGTATTCAATTAAATCTCTAAATTACCAAAAAGTTTTCATCAGCAATTATTAGATTTACACAAAATTATATTTATATTATATTTACAAGAAGTGTGTTGAAAATAAACAGATTCTCTAAAGGTAATCACAAGGTTTCAGCCTTGACCTTTGTGTCGTTGTTTCTTTTTGAGGTGCCAAAAAGACATTTTCTTTTTATGCAAACCAGATACCCTTATTTCATGAGCAGCTATTTTGAATTTAGGTGCTTCTTGAAGTGGCAGTGTAAGTTCTGGTTAATAAAATTTGCTTCAGTTATTTAGACTTTACTGGATATCTGCTGATTGTGTTGCATAAATGGGTAAAAGTAAAATAAGTCAAATAAGTGGGGCTTGTGTTGAAAATGATTTATTGGCTTATTGTTTAATTTTAAAAATAAATATGAATTGTTACTAACCTGCCTCCAAGATCCCTCTCCCATTTCTGTTTAAAAACTTTTTTTTATTACAGCTCCCCATTACTCAAAGGATAATGCAAGACATCCTCCTCTTTACTTTGAAAGCCCTTTACTACTCCGCACCTCACTACATCTCTTTAGTTGTGTGTATCTATAAATAGTAAATACTGTAGGGAAGTAACATATTACCTTTCATCTCAAGCAGTCATTAAGAGAACCCAGAGTGAGTTTACTAATCACGCGGGGTTTCATGCTGAAAAAAATCTCAATCTTTGTTATTTTACCCAAAAGGGTTTTTGAAACCAAGTAAAAATTTGACAGCTTTTAGGTACAGAAGTTCTTCTTCATTTAAAAAGTCTGGCAACATAATGAAAATTAGAAAGGTTTTTACTATCTTCCATTCAGCTTTTCATAAAATTATTGTTTTAGTCGGGCTTTATTCAGTGTTTGAACAGTATAGTTGTGTATGAATTCATAAGCACAGTTAAAAAATAATACAAATATAAAGTCACCTTTTCATTCATGGGATTGGTATAATATTAAGATAAATATTTCACAATAAAGCCAACTAATAGAAGCTGCAGTATATGAGCCTGGCTCTAATCTTGTATAATGATTTTTGCCTTTGACTTGCCTGCACCTTTGCACTTCAGACCTAGGAAAAGCCTTGATCAATACAATATTACTTAGCTGTGGTTAAAAACATTCATCCGATGAAAGACCTTGCTAAAAATCTAATTTGCCATAGGCCCCTCCTATATGAACTATAATGTGGCCTTTGCATATCAATGAAGAAAAGCTTAAGCAAATACAATACTAATGGATAATAGCGGGTCACCTTGTCAAAAAATGCTTAATGCCTTCTGTGGATACTTTTTGTATGTAAAATAATTAGCAGTTAACCATGACCTTGTTTATATCATCCAGTCATTCTGGAAACAAATATTACTATGGCTGACTGCTGCAAACTAATTCATTAGAGAGTCTAAACCTTGTTTAAAGTGTGCCATAAAATATATATTGTTCTGTGTCTAGCACAATCAACGAACAATTGTATGCAATAGTGTAGTCAGAGCACATTTAGAACTAGTCATTAAAAAATACACATACTGGCTTGTGTCAGAGATTTATATGCATACCCATGTCCCTGAGTGCACTGGATGTTAATGTTTCACAAAGTCAAAGAAAGTTCATCCTGTGATCAAGGTCTTTGGATTTACTCCAAGAATATGTCATTCACAAGACTGTGTTAAATATACAAAGGCTAAACTGAAATTTCTGCCCATGTGCTTGTCTACTCGCATGGATTACAAACAGCTATTGGTGCAGATTAGGTTCATAACTAGTGCTTGTCTAGCATAAGAAACCAGAGGGATTTGCTGCATACATCATCTATCAACTTATTTTACTCAGTTTGAACTGAAAAATACAACCTTGCATCTGTACTGCAATTTAGTTAGGGATGAGAAAGTAGGAATACAAAGCTGCCAGTGCAGGTATATGACTTATTATTTGGAAACCTGTCAGGTAGCGAAGCAGGAATCTCTAAAGAGGAAGCAGACCCTGTGGTTGGGCCCCAGCAACAACTGGTCTGCTTACTCTACAGACATGCCACTGCTCCTATCCTGGTTCTCCTTTCCCTTCTGGACCTGCTCTCTCCATTACCTTTCCCGTATGCTTCTGCTCTCTTTAAAATGGCCACTGATGATGTCACTGGTGGGAGAAGACACCAGAAGAAAACCAAAAACACATAAGACATTATTTTAATATTTTTTCTTGGTTTAATGCAGCCAGTAAAAATATTAGGCTACCCACAATGCAAAAAAATAATGGCAACTAAACCATGTGATAGCAATAAAATATGTGACATGTCTCTGAATCACCAGTTCATACAGAGATCTCTTTAGAAGAATACATTGTAATGGTAAACAAGCACAAAATACATAGCAAACAAAGCAGTTAAAGGTTTAAAGAACAACCAAAAAAGCAATAGATGCAAAAATAGGTCAAATTTGCATGAGGAAAAACCCCACCGACTTGTAGCCGCTATTTGTCAGGCTCCCAAAGGCAAATCCTACCTGAAGGTTGAACAGGAGGACTGCGGGTAAAGAGAAGCCAGTGAGGCTTTAGCAATAGAGAAGCAAGGTAGCAGGGTTAAGGCAAACGGTTTGGTCAAAAGCTCTGGGTCAAGGAAAGGCAGTGTAGGTTCAGTAGTGTAAGTATACTTACACTATTGTTTATCTGTATTTATGAAGTGCCAAATTGATATAAAGTATCAGTTGTGTCTACTTATGAGAATTATACTGAATGGATAAGGTGTAACAAGCTATGACTAAGGGTGACCTGTACTGTACAAGGGTGCCCTGCTGTAGGAAGGTTTCCTTGCTTTGCACACCTGTTCCTACTCATTTTTCAGTACAAGGTGGAAGATATATTTAGATCCACTAATCTCACAGATTTGATTCTTCCATAACATTTTAGAGATGTTATCAGTAGAAAATAGAATGCTTCATCATTTGTCAGCAATTCAAGAATGTAGCTATTTGCATATCCTGTACCTTATCAGACATAGGGGCTACACTGTGGCTCAGTGGGCAGGTTAATTAACTCCTGACAAAATTAAGCCAACTGTGCGTGAGAATGTGATCACCTTAGACTGCAAGTTTCCCAGGTTCAGGGACTGACTATGAATAATGTAGAATCTATATAAATATACATGTTCTGTTATTATGTAAATAAAAATCTACAATTGTGTTCTGTATAGTATAGGCACAGTGGAAATACAGGGAAAATAAATTCAGTTATTGTAGTGCGTTCAAAATATTTTTTTTTTGCTCGACTGTCATGTTGAGGTTGAGTTGGGTGCTCTGAATTGCTGATTCATACTAATGGCAGGTTGTTACTTCAGCAAACAATATTCCACTGGTACAGACACTAGGGGGGTCCGAATTTATCTCGATATTTTCTGCTACAAACTCTGATCAAATTTGCTTGGGTTTTTTACGCTTATTTATTTTTACATTTTCCCAAAAATTTGCTTTGCGGGGAAAAAATCTGATTTTCAAAAATTTTTCAGACTTCTTCATCGGATTTTCACATTTTTTTCATAATTTTCACCGAAACCTTTGGGGTATTGTCCGAAAACCCAGCGCACATCAAAAAATCATTCAGACTTTTCCCATCGACTTATATGCAACCTCGACCGGTCTGCGATGCCAGATTTTCAGATTCAGACTTTTCCTTCTTTGGGGTTTAATAAATTCCTGAAAAATTCGTGATTTTTTAAAAGACAGATTTTATAAAAAAAAAAAATCACACATTTTTCGTGATTTTTCCATTCAGACTATAACTCCTATAGTCTTTTTAATTTGTCTGGGACTCACAGTTGTTTTGCAAAAGGAAGAAAAATGCTAGACTGAGGGTTTTTTCTACAACAACAGACAGTTGCCCTTTTACATTGTGAATAAGCTAAATATTCATAATTATCTAACCACATTAGCTGCCTCCATCAGTAACAGTTTTACATGTAGTGATTGGCAAATCTGTGCCTTTTCACTTTGCCAAAATTTTTTCGCAAAGTGGCAAAAAATTTGTGAAGCGTATTGAAATTGGCTTTATATGTGCAACTATTTTGTCTAAATGCATTAAAGTCAATGGATGTCCGAATAATTTTGTCGCGCGACAGGTTTGACGATCGCCATTTTTTTCCGATGTGTATTTTTCACCTCAGTTTCACTAATTTATTTGCTGCAGGTGAAACGCGGAAATTCACAGCAAATTCGTGCCTAGTGAATTTTTCACTATTTACATGATTTCCACTTACCATATATACTTGAGTATAAGCTGAGTTTTTCAGCCCCCAAAATATGCTGAAAAACTCTTCCTCGGCTTATATTCATGTCAAGCGCAAAAATAGTCGCCGGCGTCTAAGAATAGTCGTCGGCGCCTAAGAATAGTTGCCGGCGTCCAAGAATAGTCACCAGCGTCCAAGAATAGTCGGCGGCGTCCAAGAATAGTCTCCAAGAATATTCGCTGGCGTCCAAGAATATTCGCTGGCGTCCAAGAATGGTCGCCGGCATTCAAAAACTAGATGCCGGCACCTCCAATGGGAGCAGAAACCCTCAATTTTTTGATTGAAACTTACCAGAAGCTGCTGCATTTCTCACCCTCGGCTTATAATCGAGTCAATAAGTTTTCCAGTTTCCAGTTTTTGGAGGTAAAATTAGGTACCTCGGCTTATACTCGAGTATATAAGGTATACATCAGATAAATACCACAAGCATATCTTACATATCTTACCTTCAGATGCACCTTTATGTAATGCTTATGAGCATCATTGTCCGCAGTAATATTTTACTATTTTATATTATTTTCCCTCTTTTCAGTACAGTCAACAAGTGCTCAAGAGATAACAATTATAATTCAACTTATCGTATGTTTCCCAAACCCACTCCATCAGTGTAACTGCAGGTTTACCTTACAGCTGTATAGGTGCAATGGAGTAATTCTGACAGATTCACACTTCCTTTTGTGTGATATTCCTGAGAATATGCTTCGTCTGATGACAAGTTTGTGAACTAATACCTTAATCTATTTGATCTGCAATCATTTTAAGAAATGTGCTTGTTTTTGTTGTACAATGATTTACAAAATGCCAGAGAAGTTGTATTTGTTCCTAAAAAGAACACAATTATTCATGCAATGATTCAATAAATAATTATACACATGATTTGTTACTGTATACCCTGGTGTGAGACTGAAAAATTAAGATATTATACAGGAAAAATATATCTACTGTATATTGCAGTGTTGGCACAGCGAAATTGGAATTAGCCACAGGCATGCCTGAGTCCAAAATATATAGGATAGTTTAAAAAAAAAAAAGTACATGATATTTCACACTTCACTTTTAATAATTTCCAGTGAAAAAAAAGATCAATTTAAAATTATTATTTTGTCAGCATTTAGGGAATCCACAATGACTACTACTGCTATAGCAGAAAATGAATTACACTAAACTGATAGATATACTATAATCCCTGAACACCTGCAGATAAAAAGATTACACAAATGTATTACTTTTTACAGCTAGTGATCTTGACTAGTTCATTTATTCATTTGCTAAACAAATATTGGCAATAAAATACAATTTACATAGATGAATAAAAAGTGCAATTACAAAATATCATTTTTTTGACTACACTTAGCAAATCAGAATCAGTTCCTTGCTGAATAAAATACAATATTTGGAGTCTAATTTGTTTTTAAAATGAGAGAAAATATTTAAGCTGT
Source organism: Xenopus petersii (assembly GCA_038501925.1). Lineage (NCBI taxonomy): Eukaryota > Metazoa > Chordata > Amphibia > Anura > Pipidae > Xenopus > Xenopus petersii. Next base: position 199,907,041 of record CM076672.1, read on the forward strand.
AACAAAAAAAAAAACTTTATATTTTCCCCATTTTCATGCCTTAATCAAACAGAATAATTTATTTTGGAAATCTGCTGCACTCCATACATAAAAATTCAACACACATATTTATCACTTTGAATATTCACAGTTCCTATGGAAAAAAAAGAAAACTTCTGCCTCTTTTTTTTTAGATAAAATAAGCAAGTGTTCTTTTTTGACATCACTTAGAAATCATGTTTTCTTATTACATTTTGGTTAGAAAAAGAATATAATGCTGCCTGGGAATAAAGTTTTTATTTTGTATGGCATCTTTTAAACTGGATGCCTAGAGGCGATTTATCAATAGTCAAGTGCAAGGTTTTTTTTTATGGAATGGTATTTTCAGGACCATGACATTTTTCCAATTGCTAGCATATTTGTGAATAAACTGAATCAGAAGAACTTGATTTTGTTAAGTTACAGAAAAAATCTCAATCACAAACAAATATCACATTATTCAGTTCATGCCAGTGAGTCAGTGTTTTAAAAATCTCAGAAAACTGCTTGAATGTTGAAAAAAATACCTACTATTGACTTCTTTAGAAGCTTAACATATTTTTCCATTTGAATTTTTAAAACTTTCTCAACTGATAAAAGGGTGAAAATCAGTGATCATGTTTTATTGCTTTATTCCAAGAGGAAAAAGAAAAAATTAAATAGTTTATTTAATCAATATAGCGGTTGCTGTGTCCTTCCAGACGCTGCCATCACAAGACGCCGGCAACTCCTCGCCGGTGCAACTCTTTAGCACTAGAGAATCCCGCTTGTGTAGGCGCTGTTCTGAAATCCATTAGAGGGCACGGACTGTGTCTTTGAAAATTGGCTTTAATAGTGCACACAGTGGTACAAACAAAATGCGGTGGGTGTCCTGGAGGAAGTGCCGGGATTTCCGGCAAGAAAAGCATAAGATACAGTCTGTGCCCTCTAATGGATTTCCAGAACAGCGCCTACACAATCGGGATTCTCTAGTGCTAACTATTTAATCAATATACTATGGGTAATGACACTACGGGGCACATTTACTAAGGGTTGAATATTGAGGGTTAATCAAAGTTTTTTTTAAAGAGACAGTACTTCGAATGGTCGAATAGTCGACCGATTTTTACTTTGAATCGTTCGAGTCGAACTAGCCTATTTGATGGTCGAAGTACCCAAATATTCGAAGTTTTTTTTACTTTGAATCCTTCACTTGAACTTAGTAAATTTGCCCCTACCTGTTTTCTGAGGTTTCTACATTACAGTTTTCTGGAAAATTGAAAAAAACTTGATGGGCGTGTGGATTTATTACAGAGAGGTGTGCCACACATCTTTAAAGGAATTAGTATAAGTGACCGAAGGAAGGTAAGTCAGGTTATCCTTATACCAACCCTAATACAACAAACTTTATTACTGGGGGAATGTGCCACTTTTAGAGTGTTCAAAATGGCAATTTCATTAGATCCACTGTGCACAAGTCTGGTGCGCCTATTGACACAAACAGCTGTGAGAATCCTGGAGCTACTTCCGACCGTAGAAAGATATTAGTGCTGATAAGTCAGCAAAATATAAATAATACGATTTGCTTAAAGGAGAAGTAACGCTAACGAGGCAGTTAATTGCCAATAGATTAACCACAATAGTGCAAGGCAGAATACTGTATTTATTCTGTAGAATGATTTATCATAACCTAGTGAACAACTCTAGAAACACTCTCTGTTTGTTTAGGATAGCAGCTGCCATATAAGCTTGGTGTGATATCACTTCCTGCCTGAGTCTCTCTCTACTCACTCATAGCTCTGGGCTCAGATTACAGCAGGGAGGTGAAAGGGAGAGAAAGAGAGGAGAAAACTGAGCATGTTCAAGCCCAAGCCCTGGAGGCTAAAGATGACAACAGGAAGTCTGATACAGAAGCCCATGTGTACACAATAGAAGGACAGAAATACAGTGTTTCTTTTGACAGAGGACTCAGAGAAGCATTACTTTGAGGGTTTATCTATATAGGACCTTTCTTATAAAGCTTACGTTTAACCTTCTGTCTCCTTTAAAGTTTTATATTGGGCTAGTCTCTAACACAGTTTCATAACAATTGGCAGGACCCATAATGTTCAAAATACAAAATTCTTTTATAGGGTGGGAATCAATTATTCACGTTAATATAATGAATTCAAGACTAAAAAAAAACAAATCATTCATTAATATCAGGTGCATGCTTGTTTATAGTTTTTGGGTTGAAAAGCTGAATTAATCCAGGACCTGAGAAGAGGGTTACAAAGAAAACCCTCCTGTTCTAACAACAAAAGATAGAACCACATGGTCTTATAATAACATGTATATGCCATATGATGAACAATCTATGTTGCACACCGCATAAATGTGTCAACATAAATAAATTATGATATTGAAGTATTTTTTTGTTGCAATAAGCATATAGCTTTTTAGTGTCAGAATATTATACGCAAAAAGAAATCCTAATTATGGCTTTAAACATTGTATATAACTAATTCATTTGACACTTTTAAAGAAGTTAATCTAGGCAGAATATTACAGATAAATATTACTACAATGTCACTCAGCCTATATAATTAGAGCAATTTAATTGGAGAAACACTTAGTAAACAAACAATAAAAAAAACCAGGAAAGTATGACATTTGGATTTGCTGTTCACAATGTAGACAATTTGAACAACAAATTAATTTACAATAAGAAGGATTAGGTTGGGGAAACTAACATAGACACATGTTTATTTGTCATTGAAATGCAAAGTGATGCCTTCCTTGTCTCATGCCTTACACACAGCACTGCCTAGATACCAAAAATGAGAGAAATCATGGGCGGAGACATGCAAATCACTCCTTTGTGTCCCTTTGGCCAACTATGCATACAGAACCACTGGTTTATAGCACATATACAACCTAATCGAAACAGGCTGTCTGCAAGTTTGAATATATGGCTCTGAACCTAGGCTGTATCGGTGCTATAAACCAGAGGAATAAATGCATTCCATAACAAAATAAAGAATGTTTGAATTATTGCAATAAACTTTGGATCTATAATGGTATTACATAGCTACATTGTTAATTTGGGTTGAAAAAAGACCAAAGTCCAACAGCTTCAAATGACCTATAAATATTAAGATCACAATAGCCTTGGATATTAGGCTTGTTCAAAAATCATCCAAGTCCCTCTTAGAAGCATTCATGAAATCTGCCATCACAATATGATAGCAGGGCATTCCACAAACTCACTGCCTTCACTGTGAAAAACCACCTATTCTGCTTTAAATAAAAGCTCAGTTCCTCAAATCTCAAGTCTTAAGGCCTCTGGTTAGTTGATATTCTCTTTGGAGAAAAATACCTCATGCTATCTTTCTATAATGTCCTCTAATGCACTTCTAAACTGTTGTATCAGTCACCCATCATAATGATCTCTACAAATATCCTAAAGAGTTTGTTATGCGACCCTTTAAACAAGGATACACATGTTTAATAATTGTTGCTGAGTTTCAAAACCATCCAGCATTCTCACTTTATACTTTCATCAAAACACAGCCATTTATTAAGATGAGCTAAAATGGACACACATGTTGCATGCATTGATGCCATTTATTAAAGATAATTGAATTCAAACACGCACCTTGCAACTCCATATTGTTATTTTTTCAAGAAACATTGTGTTGGTCCTGCCTCTTCTGCTTAATTGGCTTTTTGATGTAGTTGGAGCCTGGAGATACCACGGTAACTATAGGGTTAACACATTGGGGTGTATCAATAGGTGAAGCAGAAACCGTAACTGTTCAATGCATTGTTTAGAAAACCAAGATGGCACCAGCTCTCCTGATTTATTAGATATTGCATTTACTGGCACCTCTTGTAGATCATCAGAGAAATTAATTGCAGAAATGTTCAGTTATATGGAAAGTTCAGGTCAGTTGAATGTTCATTGAAATGGAAGGTTCAGGTGAAAGGAATGTTTATTTAAATGGAATGTCTGAATATTCAGGTAAATGGCATACTAATTAAACTGGAAAACAACAAAAAGGGGCATATTTATTATTCTGTGTAAAACGAAATTTGCCGGAAAAATGGTGTAAAAAAGCTGTGTAACATAAATGACGAATATATCAAGGTGTGTTGTATTTTACGCCACACAAACGCCAGATTTGTCACTGTTATTTTTACATTGCTTCTGATGGACATCATTCAAATTAAAAACACAAGAAAAAAGTACGCTGCTTTTCACAAATATGCCCTTTAGTGGTTATTTAAAAGGAATGTAACCCAATGAAAGTTTATAGAAATAGAAATCTTAAGTGAAGTGAAATGTTCAGCACACTGGAGGTTTAGGGAAATGTAAATTTCAGCTAAAAACATTTATTTAAGCACAATAGTAAGTAAGTTTCACTTTCAGAAGGATTTTCATATTAGTGGAATATTGTGCTAAGTTATGTTTAGCCAAGTGGAATGAATGAAAGTCTGTTGTGGCTTTTTTTTCATTTGTTAACTGTCTGGGCTATCTAACTATTTTTGTTTTAAAAAACATCAGATCCCCACTTTGTATATATTAGGTCCCAACATATGTTACCACATATCATTCATTTGACCATAGAATGCAATCATTTTTAGGAACAATCCTTTTATGGAAGATTGTGATCCACCATGTGCTTCACATTTTGCTGAATTTTTCCATTCAGGTATCATTTAGACATCGTCGATAGGTCCCATAGACTGGAAATGGGGAGGGTTATTTACTAAAATCCACATTATTTCATTATTTTATTAAAAAGACCACGACCAAACTTCCATACCTGATTTGATCTTATTTATTACTAAAATAAAGCTGAAATTATGGGGTTTTTTTCATGCTTTTTTCCAGAATTGTACGTTTTTTCCTGGTTTTTGCACAAAATGATTGAATTTTCAGGCTAAACCCATGGCAGACCACAATAACTTCCAATTAGGATAGGGATCTCTGCCATTGACTTAAACACAACCTTAGCAGGTCTGCTATGGCAGATTTTCAGATTCTGGCTTTTTGCAGCATCAGGCTTTACTAAATAACCCCGTAAGTTACTGACTTGGTCTGTAGGGAGTTGATGACTTTTCTTGGCCCCTGTATGGCCAGCATTACCTAGTAGTTTTTAAAGGTGCTGAGCTTGGTTATTTAGTTCTACTTTGGGCAACATTTTGTTACAGCCCTGTCAAATTAAATTGTGACAGAAGCTGTGGTGTTTTCTGGTATATACTGTATATCCAACATGCAGCTCATAGGTCAAATGACCAACAAAAGGAATATCAATCTGCATGTAAGGTGTCAAAGTCATTTACGAAGGGATCTGCAAGAGACAAGTAGATAAGGTACAATATAGGGTGGATCAAAGATGTTGAACATAAATTAGGGCTGAATTACTGGAGTGTAGCATACAAGGAATTCCACATGATCTCTTAGTACATATCCCCACATGTTTGTATTTCTGACCTGGTGCAGGCCTTTCTTAGTGGACATAATTGGCCATAAATCCAAGGCCCAGGTTTAGTCACTTCTCCAAAGAATTGAAAGTTTCCATTAATTTGTATTCCCACACTTTTATTTCATTATCTGTTTTAAAATTACACTTAAGAACCAAAATTCTTAAGTCCTTTATGGCCATTGAAATGATTTCCATGGTGTGTCCAGTTTTTTATTGGTTACAGTGAATCGGTGGTGTGTGTTTCTCTTTCTCAGACTTAGCCCAGTCTCTCCTATATACAGTCCCCCTGTTATGCATTTAGTGCTTTGTATTAAGTACACCACATTGGAAGAAGAACAGTTGTAATGGCCATGGATCTTGTATTCCTCTAATATGTCTGGAATTGGTATTTTGTCTGAAGTCAGGATCTGTGGGCTGGTTTTACATTGTTTTTTGCCAAAATGGTACCCTCCGGAAGTGTTTCCTATGCCTGCAAGTTTGTTTAGCAGATCAGTTAATAGCTTGTTGTACCCCTTACAACAGGTTTTAAGATCTGCTCTACCCAACCTGATATGGCCTCTGTCAGAGTGCCATTCCCAAATACTATAGGTCTTCCAGGGTTACCTTCTTTTTGGATCTTAGGAAGCATATAGAAGGTGTCTGTTTTTGGAGTCTCTGGTACCAAATCTACCAGATGTGATTGTGTGGCTGGTAGTGTCTTGATTAAGTTATTTATCATGTTTTAGAGGTTTGTGAGCTTTTTTAAACCTCAAATGAACTCACACCTCAAATGGGTTCTATTTTAATAAAAAACACAAATGTAAAAAACTCGAATCAGTGAATTTGAGGTTAGAAACCAGAAAACTCAAATTTATCAAGTTTTCATCGGAAAAAAACTCGATTCACTCAAATTGATCGAGTTTTTGAGTGAAACCCACCAAAAAAAACCCTCAAACATCATGAAGGCTACAAACATCTTTAAATAGTTCAAGGGACCTCTGCCATTGACTTTTACATGACCTGGAAAGGTTTTAGATGGTGTTTTTTGGAGTCAAGCTATTTCCAGGTTCAGGGTACAATTAATCAAGTTTTTTTGTGACCTGAAAATTTGATTTTTGACTAAAAATATCCTTGAAAACTCCAATTTTTCATATAAAAAACAACTAGACCTTTGAAAAATAGCCCCTTAATGCTGCTTGCATTAATCTAGGGGCTTGCTTTCCCAATACTCAGCTGTACAAACTGAAACTGAATTCAAACTTGAACATATTGTTTATCAGTTTGCTTTAAATTAAACTATGTTTTGCAATATGTCTTTAAAATAAATATCATTTTATATTAAAGATGTAACATCAGTTACAAGTACAGTATTTCCATTTAAAAATCAAGACTCTGTAGCTCAATTGTATTCCAGGAGTTCCAGATAAGAGTTGGGTGAATTTACAAATACAAGGGTACTTGGATCAATTCATATTATACATCTTGTTTCTTGGTCTATTTCCATTGCTGTTTATATTTTACTGAAGATGAGTTTAGCTTTGGGAAATAAATTTTGAGGTCATCCAATAACCTCATACAAAATCATGTCCGATTTTCTACTGGGGGAACACAAGAAACCCTGTTCTGAGAAATACTCAGTAATTATTAATGAATCAATGCGAGATTTCTTTGTAGATACTCATCTTCTGATAACACTCTCAGTGCATGTTTGATACCTGATAACTGAGTGATCCTGGCACAATATTACAACTAATACTAAATACATCTCAAATGTGGATCAGGGAGAACTGAATACATGTTTATAATTGAAAGTAGCAATATCCTGTCAAAAGGTTACTAATATCAATTCATAATCCAATAACAATCCACACTGTAAACAAAGGATAATAAAAATAATGATAATTAGTGAAGAGCAAAACTGACCCTTTTTGTTGACCCCAAACATTAACGAATGGTGAATTTGCCAAATGCAATGGAGTCAATAAGCTTTTTTAACTCAGTGGGCAATTTTTTTACACATCAAATGCATTGAAGTCAAGGGGACTTTTTTTTTGCACCAAGCATTGGAACCAATGGGTATTTTTTTCTCTCGGCAAATGCAGTGGAGCTAATGATCATTTTTTCTTGCACCAAATGCACTGGATTCAAATTATTTGAAAAAAACAAATTTTTTCCCAAGCAAAAAAAAAAGCATATGTCAAAATTCTAGCAAGATTGCCAACATTTTTGCCACTCAATGTAACAGAAGTTTTGTCACAAATCTGTATCTGGTGAAAAAAATGTCATCATCCCTAACGATGAGGATATCATTATTATTATTATCGTTATTGCATGTTCTAGTCTGTATTTTGATCTTCCACCTGAGTCAACATGCCATCAATAGTAACAATATTAGAATTAGCAAAAAGTAAATCTTCATTAACTTTAATGCTATTATCTCTAAGTTGTGTATTTTTTTAGTTTTATTGAGCTAAAGCTCAGAAATTCAAATTAGAATTTGTTTCAAAAACTTGAATTTTAGGAGACGTACTAAGCTAAAAAAATCTTTAAAATTCATCTAAAAGCTTCCAAGTTAATGTAGATGTGAAGGGAAGTTGTCCTAGGCAAAATTAAATTCATCAAGAGTTTCATGTTTTTTGAATTTTTTTAGCTTAATTTTTTAACATTTTTTTAAAATCTGAATTCTTTTTATTACCACCATCATCATATCAATAATAATAATGTGTTACCTTATCCTTGCTAATAAACCAATGTACAGGACTTGTTATTAGAAACATAATTAAGTCTTTTTTTTTAGACCAATGGATGGGCAGCAAAAGAAAAAAAGTATATTATTATTATTAACATGTATTTATATAGCGCCAACATATTGCGCAGCACTGTATATACTGTATGTATTTTACATTTGACTCTATATAAAGGATAAAATAAAGCCCATCACACAGTACTTCATGTCTAATTCTTATACGTCAACCCAATAAGAAATGAAATGACATTATTAGACACTTCCTCACAGTTGAAGTTATTTTATATTCATATAGAGAATGATCCAGAAAAATGAATACAAAGGATTACATGTTTTCACTGAAAGCTCAAGAAATTTGTCTGGACAGACAAAATGTATTTTTCATGTGATTGGTGTGCAGAGTGCAAATTGAGCTTTGTAGCATGTTTTAAGGTCTCTTTAACCTGTCTGTACAAATTGCATAAATCACAGCAATAAAGTCTTTAATACAAGGGCTGCAGTGTGTTGACCAGTTTTTGACCTCTTATCCTGGGCCCCAACTGACCCTAACTGAAGAGTTCATGCAGTCAATAGCAGGTCACCCAGGGCAGTGTTAAAGACAGTTTAATTCCAGTTTGATTGCAAGGTCAAATAAATGCAGAACAGGTACTTTTCCTTTGTATGGAAACACAAACCAATTTTGTGAAATATCTTCCATCATCTACCATCACATTTCCCTTTCAGTAAAAAAAAAGCAGATTGCTAACAATATTTAAACTATAACAACTTTAACAATTATTATATGCATTTTATTTTTGCCATTTTTGCACAACTGTAATGCATCCACTGCAATGTAATTGTTGAATTTTTTTTAGAATTTCCCTTACAATTACAGTCACTGTAAAAAGATGAATTTTATAAAGAAACAAGATAAAGGGCCTAATTTATCAAAAACATTTGATCAAAAAATCAAAAATGTAATTAAAATGTAATTAAAATGTATAATAAAAAAGTCAGACCAAACTAGAATCCATGATTGGACCTTATTTATTATTTAAAAAGCATGATTTAATTGGATTGGGGACAAACTCAATAAAATTGAGCGAAAACCAGAATCGCTTGATTTTTTCAGGCTCTTTCCACTAAAAGCCCGAATTTTTTGGCTAATTCCAACACTGACTACACAAACTTCCAAACAGAATAGGGACTTCTCCCCTTGATGTATGTACAACCTCGGCAGGTCTGAGATTTTCAGATTAAGCCTTTTTATCATCAGGGTATAATAAATCCTAATTTTTTTTTCGTTTTTTTCCAAAAAAAATTCAGATTTTAAAGTAAGAAAATGAAGTTTTTGGCATTCAGACTTTAATAAATAACCGACTTACTGATTGTTATTCAAAGTAGTTTTTGTTTTCAGTCAGTGGAATAAGTTCAAGGAAGTGGTTAACCAAGTGCTAATCATTGTCTAATTTTTTAAGGAATCTGTATCTGTTTTAGTCATTTGTCACTCCTTTACTTTAAAACTTACCAGAGGCCTGAATAGTTTTCACTGAGGGTTCACTTGGGTCACACTTAAGATTTATGAGAGTCAGTGCCAGTCTATGAAAGAGAGAGCTGCAATTTGCCTCCTGCCACAAAGTACAACCTCCCATAACTTCACTCAAACATTTCCTTTAGCTTCCAAAGTGGCAGGGAAATGGATTGCCTGAACAGATACCAAAGCCAATATCAATAAAGGAAGATGGATGGAAACAGGGAGAGTGTCATGCCACTAAGCCAGAGTAAATGGACAGCAGACACAGGTTAAAATAACACAGGATAGTTATTTATACAAGCAAGCAGATGAAACATCTGTCAACTCATACAATTTAACTGCTGGCAGCATTCATTCATTTGTCTGTAAAATGACAAAAATTCCTCAAGTGAAATCTGTAAAAAAAAATAATTACTGCTGACAAAACATTCCAAAATCAGCATTAGAGAATAAAACACGTACTCAGATCTAAAAATAGATTCTGACTTTTGAATTCATGTGCTTGACCAAGTAAAGGTAGAAATCTCCTTTTACATCTGGTGGTACACTGACAAAATCTGGTTTGATGATTGATTGGGCAAACATATTCATGAGTGGTTTATATAGCAATGTGATTATTTAAATGCATATCTTAGTTTTCCAAGGCAGGTAAAATGCTGCCAGATTTGGGGCCCATTTACTTAGCTCGAGTGAAGGAATAGAATAAAAAATACTTTGAATTTCGACTTATTTATTTGGCTACTTCGACCATCGAATGGGCTACTTCGACCTTCGACTACGACTTCGACTCAAATGATTCGAACTAAAAATCGTTTGACTATTTGACCATTCGATAGTCGAAGTACTGTCTCTTTAAAAAAAAACTTAGACCCCCTAGTTTGACACCTAAAACCTACCGAAGTCAATGTTAGCCTATGGGGAAGTATTTTTTGGTCGAAGACAAATCGTTCGTTAAAATCCCTCTAATCGAATTGCGTTAAATCCTTCAACTTCGATATTCGAAGTCGAAGGATTTCCATTTGGTAGTCGAATATCGAGGGTTAATTAACCCTCGATATTCGACCATAAGTAAATTTGCCCCTTTATGTTGTTTATTTGCTCTTCAAAATCCTTCACAGTGCTTTATCCTCATTGAAATTTATGTCAACTCAAATAAAGGTTTTGAATTTTATGAGACGTACATTTTCCCCTAAACACTTATATATGGAGAATTAAAATCCATATATACAGTAACACAGCACATACAAAATTAAAACTGGTGACTAAATGACTACACACTGCATTAAAGTTAGTAAGCAATTGTTTATCCTACTGAGGTATGTTTTCTGGAGTGTGAGCATGTATTGTGATATATTTTGCCAGCTCTGCAAGTAAAGTTAATCAGAGCATTACAATGTTGCCAGCTCAAAGGTCAATGACTTAGCGTTAAATGCATTAAAGTCAGCAATAATATATATGTATGTTAATGTACCCTGAGTTTGAAAAAAAGGTGCATATTCAATTTGTTTTGGAGCAGTAATTTTGTGCTATGAGAAATGGAGGGGCTTATTAATCAAAATTTGGATTTGTGTAATTCTAAAAGTTTTTTCTATTTTAAATAAACGAACACTTTAAAAACTATTACGGCATTCAATTCAGGTTTATCAAGTTTTTTAAGCTTGCAAACTCACAATTAGGAGGTATCTGTTTCAACCATTCTATTCATTAAAGCTTCTTATGTTTCGATTTTTTAAATATATAAGATAACATTTGTGTTTTTTTTTAATTGTTAATACAAAGTAGAAAAACCTATAAAATTACTCAAATCAGAAATTTTGCCTAGGACATCTAGGGGCCGATTCACTCAGCTCGAGTGAAGGGTTCGAATGAAAAATACTTCGAATTTCGAAGTATTTTTTGGGTACTTCGACCATCGAATTGGTTAAATTCGATCGAATTCGATCGAAGTCGAACGAAATCGAACGATTCGAAGTAAATCGTTCGACTATTCGACCATTCGATAGTCGAAGTACTTGCCCTTTAAAAAAAACTTCGACCCCCTACTTCGGCAGATAAAACCTACCGAAGTCAATGTTAGCCTATGGGGAAGGTCCCCATAGGCTTGCTAAGCTTTTTTTGATCGAAGGATTTTCCTTCGATCGTTTGATTAAAATCCTTCGAATCGTTCGATTCTAAGGATTTAATCGTTCGATCGAACGAAAAATCCTTTGATCGATCGATCGCAGGATTAGCGCTAAATCCTTCGACTTCGATATTCGAAGTCGAAGGATTTCAATTCGAGGGTCGAATTTCAAAGTATTTTTAACTTCGAAATTCGACCCTTAGTGAATTGGCCCCCTAAACTTGACTTCTACATGACCTTGCAAGCTTTTAGATGGCAAGTTTTACATTAAATTTTTCTAGTTTTTCTATCGTAATAAATACTTGATTCGAAGTTATAGTTTGAGTTTGTTAGTTTTAGTGCACAAAAACCTAGAATTGCGGTTAAAACCCCAAATTCGACTATCAATAAATAAGCCTCTTAAGGTTCTAAAGTTTAGTGTCCGATATTTAAAAAGAACTAACTTTTGCTCTTTACGGCATGCCAAAAAAATGAAAACTCAAAGTACCTACTTATGCATTTAATTATGAATATATATATATCTAATACTAACTATAAAGTAAATGTATTTATTATTTATTTCGTCAGTTTTTTAATCTTGCCTAAATCTTGATTAAAGTTAGGCATATGTATAGTGCTGTTATCAAATTAACTTGAAATAGCAAATATAACTCAAAAGTCAATAAATAAAAAGAAATTAAAAATGAAATTGAGCAGGACAGAATTTCTACAATTTACCTTCTGTATTTATTTTAATCTACATGTTTGATGAATACACCCATATATTATTATAACAGCAACAACAATAATAATAATGATAATAAAGGAATGCCATAGATAGGTTTAATTTAGTATCATTATTTGCCACATTATCACTAAGAGGGCTAGACAGGTGTGAGTTAGGAAATAATTCATGAAGGAACTAGAAAACAAAAAAAATATATACTGCAAATATGTTAAGACTGGGTTTCTAACCTGAACATATTGGAGCCTCACTGGTACTATTCTAGAACACCTGCGCTGATCCCAAAGACACTTAGGTGCATATTTATCAAGAGTCGAATTTCGAAGTTAAAAATACTTCAAAATTCGACCATCGAATTGAAATACTTCGAATATCAAAGTCAAAGTTTTTTTCATTGAATTTGGCTATCCTGCAGTCGAAGTAAAATCGTTTTGAAGGATTTCAGACTACAAAAAACTTAGAAAAATATTCTAGACGGTCCCCATAGGCTAACATAGCACTTTGGCAGGTTTAATTTGTGGAAGTATTGAAGTCAAAGTTTTTTCAAAGAGACAATACTTCGATTATCGAATGTTCGAATAGTCGAACGATTTTACTTTGAGTCGAAGTATCCTTTTCAATGGTCGAAGTATCCAAAAAATTACTTTGAATTTCAATTTTTTTTACTTTGAAAATTCCCTTGAATTCACTTCGACCCTTGATAAATCTGCCCCTTAGAACTAACTTTGTAGCTCACTTTGCATTCTATGCTCATAGCATTGTTAGATATAAACTGAAATTAAGTTTTGCAGCTTCACACAAACACATGCAATTATTTAATCCATCTGTAGCAAATGTACTTATTTAAAAGGGCATTCATTCAGTTCACCTATATCAAGACATCTAAAAACAGCTACATTTGGAAATATGAGGGTATCACAAGGATAGTGAGTAGGAATAGTCAGATTAGAGGGGGAAAGGTAGGTCCTAGGTGTCCATTGTTTCAAGGTCAAGATCTCCCTTATCTTGTTATTGACCAAAATTGAGATGTTAGATATTTGTCAATTTTTCTTGTGTCTTCTCGCTAAAACAGCTGAGGTCCTTTCAACTAATGGCAAATCAATGAGTAATTAAATATACATCCTTCTATCAATCCACATACTTGTGAATTCTCAAGAATTACCAATAACTAATGAGTTGCTATACCAAGTCTATGGGAATCGTGTGCAATGTAAAAAATATGCTCTGGAATCTTTGTGCTTGAGAAATTTCACATGGAAAATTATAACAGGAACACACAGGAACTTTACCCATGCATAAGATATGCTGAAAAAAACAAGAATATTTGAATTTGTATTAGTCTGCCCCTTACAGTGGAAGTAATCACTGCTATTGGTAGGGATTCAACAAAAACTGTACAGGGAGAATTTTTAATTTTTAGATTTCAAGGAATGAGAACCTAGAATAAGAGCAGAAAACTTCCATCAAATGCAAGATTTATCTCATGAAAGATGCACTACAATAACTCCCATTTAATAACATATTTTAAATGAATACAAACAGCATATGAAGCATTATGACATAAAAAAAATATATATGGTAAAACAAAACAAATGTTGTGATATCTAGCATCTAATGTGACAACTATCTCTATTTGATCATTATACCATTATAAGGTAATGATTCAATAAGCAACATTAAGCAGGACCAATCATTTTTGTTCACATATGATATAAATCATTTGACTAAAAGAAAGGCACATACAAGCAAAAAGAGTTCAAAGGATGAAGCACTAGCTTAATGAGGCCTCCTGCCTCTCAACTGAAATTATATTTCATTTCTGGATCCCAAAGGGATTTGCAGGGTTTACTGCTGAGAATACATCCTATTTTTTAAAGATATTCTGGTTAAGTGCTGCTTATTAAAAGAAAATGAGATCATTACTTACAAGACAAGTGTATTTTATAAATGACTCCAAACAATATGATGCATATGATTCGTTATTGATAATTGGAAATAAGCGAAATAATATTTTAACTTTGTCTTAACGTGTACAGACTGTACACAGCACACTGCGCAATATGTTGGCGCTCTATAAATACATGTTAATAATAATAATAATAATAATAATAGGAGCCTATGTGGCAGAAGGGCAAAGTGGCCATCGCTAGTGAAAATTCACCAGAAATCTCATCTGCAGGGTCATCAGCTATTTTCTAACAGGCGTAAACAGTAATTCACGAGCAAAAGAGACCGCCACTAGCGTAATTTCGCAACCCTGCCAGTTCTCATTCCATTGCTTCTGTCATTCCTCAGAAATTATCACCCTTTATACACTTTGCAAACCCAGGAACAAAAAAAAAAATGTGAAAAAAATATGTGAAAGACCATAGATTGTATTTACACAATAATAGTGAACAACAGTAAAGTGTATTAAGGGTTAATAGCACCCCAGGAATGCTTGCCAACAAAAAAACTCCTTAGGAGTAAACAGGGCACCCACAGCACCAGCCATGAGGTGCAACCACACTCCGATGAGCAAGTAAAAGCAGATAAGCTTCACTCCACACCACCACCTCTTGGTTCCACTACCCAAGAAGTTACCAAAATGCATTATACTAAACAGGGGAATACAAGCCCCTTGTCACCAGCAAGCATCACTCCCAACTGAGCACCCCAGATGTGACAAAATCAAGCAATCCCCAAAAAATTTAAACAAGGGGGCAAAGGTCGGATGCTGCTTCCTTCAATGGAAAAGGAGGTACAAATTCCCTGTAACTCCCCATTCACCCTCCACCTACCCTTATCATTTGATACATTTCAAAAAATAAACTCAAATTTTGTAGCATCTAATATCTGTTTTATAGCATCTACAATTTCTTTGGCTCAACCATCATAATTGAAATACCTTGATACACCAAATTACTGTATGTGGCATGATTTATGGCAAAATGAAAATAATCCATATGACTTTTTATGGATGACACCTCTGCTAAGGAATAGACAAACCTACATGTTTTTGTCATAAAAGTCTATAACAATCAGTTGACTCCAGAATTTCATATATTTTTGGAAAGTATACATTTTGACATAATTCATATGTATGTGTTCAGGCGGGTTAGTTTTATTACTAATAGCAATATATTCAAGCCAACCAGCTATGTAAACTATGTCCCTGGTATGTCCAGCCCTACACCTAGTGGCCCATTTATTAAACCTCGATTGCTCGAGGTTTCTAGGGGGAAAACTCTAATTTGATTGTGTTAAAAACCTCACATTTTTAGAGATTTATCATACCCCAAAGCTGTTAAAAATCCGAAAATTTGATAAAATTGAGTTTTCGGAGCATCAATCGTATGGTACGAATTGATTCTCGATTATGTTGTGACATTTTGTCACTCCATTTTTTAGAAAAGGATTATTGATAAATGAGTTCAATTCGTGGAATGGAGTTTGGTCCACTTTGTTTCAAAAAAATAAAAAAAGAGATAAATTCACGTTTTAGTAAACCAGCACCTTAGCTTGTTCTGATTAAGAATTCTCTTGTTTCGTTATACCTGCAACTTGCTTTCCAAGGTTAAAACTCTGGCATCATCAGCTGACCACTCTATATGAACTATAGCAAAAGAAAAAGTTGTGATCCAAACATTAGGTGGGGGTGCAAAGAGGGTGGTGTAGAGGGTGGTGTTGTACTAGTAAATGCATACAGACATAGACAAGAAACCCTCTGCACTCACCCGTATTAGTAGTTATTAAGGGCATTAACATTTACTTTACATTGCTGTCATTTCAGAAATATTTATTCAGAACTTATTGCGCTTTCCTAATCTTGGGCTCCCAGCTGTAGTACAATTCATAAAGTAAAGTTTAACCCATATATTTTTATGCATTCTGCAAAAGTATGCCTATATCACAAATGACAAAAGTAGGAAACAAATAAAAAAAAAACATAACGGTACAGGTTTATCAAGGATTGAATTGAAAACTGTCAAATTCGACTAGGGAGTTATTCAAATTCGATTCGAGTTTTTTTTAAAAACATTTTTTGAATTAGATTTTCGAGATTTATCATACTCTGGCCCTTTAAGAATTTGAATTTGACTATTCGCCACCTAAAACCTGCCGAATTGCTGTTTAAGTTAATGGGAGAGGTCCAGGGTTCAATTTGGAGATGTTTGCAGCCTTCCTTTTTTGATTGACTTCGAATTAGATTAAAATTTTCAGGTTATTTCAATTCATCCATTTTTAAAAATTTGATTTTCATAATAAATTTTGATTGGTCAAATTTCGAATTTATGGGAATATAGGGGAGTTTTAAAAAACTCACATGAATTCGAAATTCGACCTTTGATAAATGTGCCTCAAAATGTGCCCTCTTAATCATAGTTGCCAAAAACAAGGGCGCCTCTGAAAGAAAGGTCAAACAAATATGAATAATTTTACCCGAATATATTGAATATAATAAATATATAATAGAAATAAATATATATTAAATTATTGCACATTTATGGTAATGTGCATAGAATCATTTCATTCCATAAAAAATGCATTAATGTTGAGAAGAGTTTGTTTTTATTCTCATTAAAATCTTGGATTGCTTTCATACTTACCCATGAATATAAGAAGTGAAATTTCAGAATCACCAGTGTATTTGAGCAAAAGTTTGATACAAAAGTTAAAGTTTTACCTGGTGAGTTCCTGTGGTTTTATTAAGCTGGACAGAGTAATTCACATGCACTGGAGAGGAACTGGAAGGCAAAATGTATCCTGGGTATAAAGCCTAAGGGTACAATAAAATAAATAAATAACTCTTTGTGGTTAGATGAATTTACATGGGAAAGTTGCAATGTTATATTCCTGACTGCACTTTTAAAAATAAAAACAATTAATATTTATCATCTGTAAATGTAAAATCAATAAATGAAATGTACACAGTTTATATACAATGTATATATATATATATATAAATATATATATATATATATATATTTTTATATATATATATATATATATTTAAATAAAAGCTGTAGCGGCACACACTCCGGTTCTCTAATATTATACTTTTATTTAACTTAGATGATACATATTAGAAGCATCAACGTTTCGGTCCATGGTCTGGAACCTTTGTCAAGATATAATATTTAAAAACAGACAATAAAAATGCCAAATATAAAGGTTTAAAAATCCTGCCTTGTTAGTGACATCACACACTATTATGTTAATGAGTGTATATTGGACAAAAGCAAAAAAAAAAAGGCAAAAAAAGACTGACAGAAGTATTATCTATACAGTCCAATATGTGGAATAAATACAAATCCAAAAATGATTAAAAACATATTATATTTTAGCCAGAAAGCAGCTGTATGTGCAATACTCATTGAGACCTTTGGGGGAAAGGGTGTCAAGTGTTTTTATCCAAAAGGTCTCACATTGAAGGAGGAGTCGAGATCTATCTCCACCCCTTCTAGGCATTGGTATGTGGTCTATAGCCATAAATTTAAAAGTCGGTACACGGTGGCCCACCTCTAAAAAATGTTTAGCCACGGTTTGGTGTTTTTTTTGTCTCTGAAGGCAGTATTAATTGTTGATCTATGAGCATCAATACAAAGTCTCAACATTAAATCTGTTTTGTCCACATATGAAAACTCACAAGGGCATGTAATGAGATAAATCACATGTGTTGTAGTACATGTTATGTAATGATGAATCTTGTATCTATGGCCAGTGAGGGGGTGTACAAAACTGGTGTCCGGTGTCATAGACCTACATTGCAAACATGATGGGCACTTAAAATGTATGGCTATTGACCACATACCAATGCCTAGAAGGGGTGGAGATAGATCTCGACTTCTCTTTCAACATGAAACCTTTTGGATAAAAACACTTGACACCCTTTCCCCCCATGTCTCAATGAGTATTGCACATACAGCTGCTTTCTGGCTAAAATATAATATGTTTTTAATAATTTTTTGGATTTGTATTTATTCCACATATTGGACTGTATAGATAATACTTCTGTCTGTCTTTTTTAGTCTTTTTTTTCTTTTGTGCAATATGCACTCATTAACATAATAGTGTGTGATGTCACTTACAAGGCATGATTTTTAAACCTTTATGTTTGGCATTTTAATTGTCTGTTTTTAAATATGGTAATGCATCTTGACAAAGGTCCCAGACCATGGACCGAAACATTGATGCTTCTAATATGTATCATCTAAGTTAAATAAAAGTTACATTTTATTGAACCGGAGTGCATGCCGCTACAGCTTTTCTTCTACTACTCAACACTGACACAGCACCCGGAAGTGGAATACTCGAGTATAGCGTGTGCTTAGCATGTTGAGAGTGGCAATTTTGACATTTTGAAAAATAATTGAAAATAGAATATATCTCTTGAATGCACACCTAAAATACATTCCATTACTGTAATAATTTATTTTTTTGGGCTCATTTACTAATACGGATGCTAAATCGCACAATTGCAGTGACCAACAGCAGCAAATAAGCAATTGGCTTTCTGCATCAAGTTATGAAAGCAATAATCTTATTGGTTACTATAGCTAATTACAGTGGGGCACTTACAACCTATGTTAGTATGGCATGTTTATTTTAATCAAATTATTAACCATATTTTATGACAATTGACTCTTTAAGCGTTACGTTATGGGTAGCAAGGTGGTGCATTAGCTGTACAGGTTGTACCTGTTATCCAGAATGCTCAGGTGGTGCTTCAGTTGAACTGAAGAAACTGCTCAGATGAGTAGTGAAATTTCTTTAATGATTAGTCCAGTTGCTCTAGAATTATTAATACTAGACATGGGAGATGTCCTTCCCATAATTTCTGACCTTTCTGGATAATGGGTTTCGAAATAACAGATCCCATACCTGTATTTCATGACAGTCAAAACACTATGGGGCAAAAAAATTCGCCAGCGTGACGTCATTTCTGTACTTCGACGATTTACTAACGGGCGCAGGCGTAACTTCGCCAACGAAGGAGATAGACACTACTGCAACTTCACACTCTAACAGACGTAACTCCGCAAATTCACTAAGATGCGGATTTTACTGAACGTTAGCTCTTCAGCCAGACTTGCCTTCGCCAGCTCAGACCAGGCGATGTGCAATGGAGTGTATAGGACTTCCTCAATTTCCCAAAAAACTCCTGCGTCTGTTCACTTTTTCAGGGTGATAGGCTGCAAAAGTGCGTAATTTTTTTTAGTTACCCGCATTCCCCCCTACATTTCCTAACATATGGCACATAAACTATACACTGGGCTCATGTGTAGGGCAATATAACAACTCTATTTTATTATATAAGGTTCCCTGGACTTGTGTAATGTAATATATTTGCTGCAACATATACGTCCATTCAACTTTCACTTCCCGCTGTATGCAAATTAGCAAACGCTAGCGCAACTTTGCTTTGCTTGCCGAAGTAACGCTAGCGCAACTTCGCCAGCGTTCGTCCTCCTGGACGTAACTTTGCATGTTAGTGAATTAGCGTTGTCTGGGCGAATTTACGCCTGGTGAAGTCTTGCGATGTGAGCGAATTGAACTCTAGCGCAAATTCGGCGCTCAGTGACTCTGCCCCTGTGTCTTGAGTATTGCGGTTTCCTCCCATACTACAAATTCAGCTATTGTTATCAGTTATTGTGTTTCCACACAACTTGCTTCAGGCAGCATGGACCCTTTCTCAAGTGTGAGTGGTTGCATTCAAACACCAACATTTAAATGTCCCACCCACCAAGTTACATAAAAAACAATATGCGGGGGCGTGGCCTAAGCACGATGTAGTAGCAGCGTTTTCACATCGTCTCCCGGGAAAATTTTCCTACTAGCCTCGCCGGGCTTACTTTACGCAGAGACCAGAGTTCTAACTCCCTCCCAGTACCTTCGGATCGACTTCTGCTATGGGTAGGGTGAAAAAAAAGCAATCTCCGCTCAAACTCACTTCTTTTTATAATAAAAAGCCGGAGCTGGATCCCATCCAAGATGGCGCTGAAACGCACTCGGAGGAATCAGCGTCGCAGCACAGCTCTCCAGGCGCAGAAAAGTTGACTCCCTCCACACCACTCCGTTCCTCTCCCGCTGAACATTAAGGATATGCTTTCCACGTTCCGGGCAGACCTGCAATTGGACTTTAAAAACATGCTCAAGGAGCTTAAGTCCGAACTAACTGCCTTGGGAAATAGAACGGGCCACTTGGAGGGCAAGATGGAGGAAATAGTGAGTGCGCACAACAATCTGGTGGATGAGACTCATAAATCGGAGGAGGCCATTGTCGACATTAAGCGCAAGTTAATGGATATTAACTTAACAGGCGTAATAATGTGCGAATTAGAGGCATTCCTGAGCAGGTTTTACCGCTCAGTTACAAGAGTTCTTTATGGACTTCCTACGCACTATGTTACCTAACGTGGAAGGTAACTTTCTACTTATTGATCGGATCCACCAACTGTATAAACCTAAGAATGCACCCCAATCTGCACCAAGGGATACGGTTGCCAGATTGCATTTCTTTCACGTAAAGGATCTCCTCCTGAAAACGGCTAGGAATTCAGCATCCAAGCCTGAGAGGTATAAGGACATAGAGCTGTTCACCGATTTGTCTCCAATGACTCTACAAGCCAGGAGGGAATTTCGAGAAACGACTTCCACACTTCGGCAACACAATATCCCCTACAAGTGGGGGTTTCCTTTGCGACTGGTGATCATGAAAGATGGAGCTGCAACTACCATCCTAAATCCGAAGCAAGGCTGTATTCAACTCCGCACTTGGGGTTTAAAGCCGATACCTCATCTACCGCCTGTAGGAAAAGAGGGATGAAGTTCTGTTTCTGGCCTTGATTCCTTTGTTGCAAGTTCTATTATCCGCCCGACCGGGCATTGCTAATTTTGTCATATTTCCCGGGAGCTGCGATAAGTATATTGGAATAAGTTACTGTTTGCTTGATTCACCCCCTGATACAGACTTTACCCTGTGGGCCGTTTGCTGGCAGTAGGCCCCACGGTTCAGTGGAAGTATCCACCTTTATAATTCTTATGTTTTTTTTCTTTTCTGTGTGTTTCTACTTTTGTTTTCTTCCTTCTCCTCCCCCCTTCTTCCTGGGTATGCGTTCCTTGGGGAATTGTATATGCTTTGTGGTGTTATGATATTTGGATTCAGTGGTGACTCTCTCTGTGTGACTCTATGCGACTGACATTATATTTATGATGGCGTTTACTGTTTTAACTGTTAATGCTAAGGGTCTGAACAGCCCTTATAAGAGATCCTCTTTATTGTATGAAGCCAAACAACAGCGAGCTGATATTGTGTTTGTTCAGGAGACACACTTTACTCCCTCTACTACATGTGTTCCGAAAAACAAATTGTATAGTATATTTTATTCTGCCCCAGCATCTACGAAAAAAGCAGGTGTAGCAATAATGATAAGTTCGTCCTTAGCCTACACATATGAGAGTCACCATGTGAACCCTAATGGTCATTGTATTGTGTTGAATTGTTACATTGATCGGAAACCTTACACTTTGGTCAATATCTACTCCCCCAATTCCTCTCAACTTACATTTCTCAGAAAGGTACTGCATAAGATAATCTCTTTGAAACATGGGTCCTTGATCTTAGGTGGAGATTTCAACCTTGCCCCGGATCCTGTATTGGACAGATCGGGTACTCTTAAGGGCCGACATAAGCTAAAACTCTCCCCATTTCAGAGCCTTTTACAAAAAATTGGGTTTTATGATTCATGGAGACTTTATCATCCTGGGGAAAGGGACTATACATTTTATTCCCATGTGCATTTGTCCTATTCGAGGATTGACCTGATCCTGGTTCAGAAGGATATGCTAGACTTCATCACCAAGTCTCATGTTGGCCTGATTTCATGGTCGGACCATGCCCCTGTGCTGTTATCTGTAGCAGACAAGGTGCAGAGATCGTCTAGGACTCAGTGGAGACTTAACCCTTTATTGATCACCAGACCTGTTTTCAAAGAGATAATCTCTAAGGCTATACAAGAGTATTTTGAACTTAATGATAATTATTATTATTATTAACATGTATTTATATAGCGCCAACATATTGCGTAGCACTGTAAAGTAGATGTGATTATACAACTACATCACACGAATTACATATATAGAATATATGGAGTAACAAACGTCACAATCAATACTGGTACAAAAAGGTGAGGAAGGCCCTATGCATAGGCATACAGTCTAAAGGGAAGGGAGTAATACACAAGGTGTGGGAGTGGGCAAGATCGAAGTAAGTGGGTGAGAAATGTGGTACTGTATGTGGTGTTGCGTTTGGTAGTTAAGCAGAGTGAGGGTAGGCTTCTCGAAAGAAGTGCGCTTTCAGAGATTTTTTGAAAGTAGAAAGGTTGGGAGAAAGTCGGACAGACCGTGGGAGAGCGTTCCAGAGGAGGGGTGCAGCCCTTGCAAAGTCTTGAATGCGAGCATGTGAGGAGGTAATGAGAGAAGAGTTGAGTAGGAGGTCAGTAGAGGAGCGTAATAAGCGAGTGGGTGAGTATATAGAGATGAGTTCAATGGTCAATGTAGTACCTTTACTGTATGGAATGCCCACAAGGCTTTTTTGAGAGGGCTTTTTATTAAGTTGGGATCTAAATACAAAAGAGATAAGACCATGCCATATCACACACTTTTGTACAAGCTATATACTTTGGAACAACAGCATAAACAGTCACCTGATCCATCTATTGCAATCTTGATCGCTGATACTAGGAGGGACCTTCAAAACTTAGCGATGGTACAAATTCACAGTAAATTGTCGTTTCTAAAAGCCACTCACTACAGGATGGGTAATAGAGCTTCTACGCTTTTGGCTAATCAGCTACGCACTAGTCAGGCTAAAAAACTTATCCACATGATTAGAGATAAACGCAACAATCCCATTTATGACCCAAGAGCAATAGGGAATAGATTTGCTGAATCTTATGCGACCCTTTACAATATAGCTGACGACCTTTCCACTCCTCAACCCACCCTACAACGCATTGCTGATTTCCTAGATTCCATTCAGCTACCCCGAATTGCTCAACCTCAGTGGGAACAACTTAGCCGTCCTATAACTGAATTGGAGGTCTCGAAAGCTATAGCATCATTCCCTAGTAATAAGGCCCCTGGACCAGATGGGCTTACGCATTTATATTATAAGACTTATTCTCCGATTATACTCCCACATTTAACTAACACCTTCAACTAAGTTTTTGCCGCAGGTTCTTTCCCAAAGGAAATGCTCCTCTCACAGATTGTTACTTTACCTAAGCCAGGAAAAGACCCATCTTCCGTACAAAATTATAGGCCAATCAGTTTACTGAATGCAGATATAAAAATATACGCTAAGATTATAGCTATACGTCTCCAGTCCATTATGCCAGAAATTATAGATCCGGACCAAGTGGGATTTACTGTGTACCCCTGATGGTACTCGTAGAGCCATTAATATTTTACATTGGCTGGGCGCTGTCGGACGCCTTCTCTGCTTCTTTCCCTGGATGCGGAGAAGGCGTTTGATAGGGTCAATTGGACGTATTTATCTAAGGTCCTAGAAAAATTTCACTTCCCCCAGGAATTAATTACTGCAATTATGGCACTGTATAGAGGCCCTTCGGCTCAGATCAACACTAATGGGCTCAGATCAACACTAATGGGACCCTATCTGCCCCCTTTGATATATCTAATGGGACCCGACAGGGGTGCCCATTATCTCCTATTATATTTTCCTTGGTGATTGAACCCCTTGCCCAAGCCAACCGCCAGAATCCAGATATTCAGGGTATCAATATAGCAGGTCAGATTCAGAAGGTGGGTCTATTTGCAGACGACACTATTATCTATTTGTCACACCCATCCCACTCCCTGCCTAAACTGCTGGAGCTTTTACGAGCATATTCAGAGGTATCATATTACAAGCTTAATGAAACCAAAACACAAGCTTTATGTATTAATCTGTCGGATGCTGATACCGAGTGGTTTAAACATAATTATCAGTTCCAGTGGAAGGGGAATTCCATAAAGTATTTAGGCATTGATATTATGCTCTCTCCTAGTGAAATGGTTAGGGCAAACCTTACATGGTTGTACCAATAATTATCTGCTGATGTCAAAACATGGAAATGCCAATTTTTGTCTTGGTTGGGCCGACTGCACGCTTTAAAAATGTTGGCATTGCCAAAGGTATTGTATATGTTTCGAACTATGTCTGTTCATGTACCACCTACCTATATTGTGAAACTACAGTCAATATTCAATTCCTTTCTGTGGGCGAACCAAAAACCTAGAGTTGCACAGAAAATTATACAATTGCCAAAACGGGGGTCTCAATGCCCCTAATATACTGAGTTATTATAAAGCGGTGACTCTTGATCCGTTAAAGACATGGATGACACTAGATATGGAGAAACGGTGGGTTCAAATCGAGCAACACTCCCCGCTATTGCTTCCACAGATTATGGGCACCCAGACGCCACTCTCCTATATTGATCTGCAAAAAGTTCCTCCAACTGTCACCCATTCCTTGGGCGTGTGGCAGAACCACAAAAGATGTTTTAACACCTCTTTGCACGTGTCTCCCATTGCACCTCTTGCAACAATGGAATTACTCATTCCGGATCTCAATCTCACTCATTGGGGTGATTTCAGATTAGCTCCCATTCATTATTTTACTAAAAAAGGTCAGCTTTTGTCCTTTGAAGAGCTACAACGACAAATGCTCCTTCCGAACATGGTGTTTTACCAATACCTGCAGATAAGGCACTATTTAGGGTCGACTTGCTGTATCCCACTGAGGAAGCCAACGGTGTTGGAACGCTGGCTGACAACCTTGACCCCTCTGAAAGGGGGAATATCACTTTGGTATAGAGCACTTCAGCCTTCTGTTGAGATTAAGAGCACTTCCACAATCATCAAGTGGGAGCAGAGGTTGAGCATATCTTTGTCTGAGGACGACTGGTTGCATATCTTTACTGTTCCTACCACAGTTTCTAAATGTATTTCCCACTTGGAGACATCTAGGAAAATATTATACGATTGGTATATGACCCCCAGTAAACTGCACCGCATTTACAGGACTGTACCCAATACGTGCTGGAGGGGCTGCCACCAGAATGGTGATATGCTCCATATCTGGTGGGGATGCCCTAAGCTTCAGCAGTTATGGCAACGCTTGGAGGCCTATTGCAACACTCAATTGAGTCTCCAAATAAAGTTCACCCCAGAGACTGATCTCCAGGGTCTTTTAGATCCAAATATTCCGAAGGAACTGTGTACAATCGTGCATCATTTGATTTTTGTGGTTAGGCAATTGATTGCAAGGCAATGGAAGTCCAACATGGCTCCCACGGTACAGCAGGTTATTAAGGAGGTGGACACTCACTATCATTATGAGAAAGTGGCTGCATTGGCTACGTTTAGTGCAACAAAGTTTTACAGACGATGGGAGAAATGGTCTTCTGTCAGACACAAGCTGGTTGGAGTTGACCCACCGCTCTAGGTATCCTAAGGACGCATACCCCCCCCTGAACCCCCCCTTCTATCCTTTTCTTTCTGTGCTTTTACATTTTATTGTATTTTCCTTTATTGTTTGTTTGTGTACTATTTCCTTTTGAAAATCAATAAAAAGATACATTTAAAAAAAAAAAAAAAATATGCAGCTATAGGGTGAATAAAGTTCATATTTAAAAATATCCATGTGAGAATTAGAATAGTCCATAAGTAGTGTCCACAGTATAGTCCATATACATTGTGGAATAAGTCTAAAAGAAACACTGTTATATCCAAACTGCAATATAAACATCCTGGAAAAAAGAAATAACTTGCTACTGGTACTGCCTCCTAATCTTGCCTAATCATGGGTACACACCAGTATCCAGGCATTTCAACCATATGTGCCACAATCAGGCATAAAAGAAATGGTTTATGTTATAAAAATGCAATGCTCAGCCAGGAGCCTATTAACTTACCTGTATGTGTTTGGAGTTTCAAAGGAATCTAGAGTACATGTAGGAAACCCATGCAGATGTGGGGGAGAATATACAAATGTTTCCATAACTGTAGTCTACTTTTGCAACGCTGCCATGAAAGTCAACAAACTAACCACTGAGCTACCTATTTTTGTTTACTCAATATTTGTATATATATATTGTGGCCATGAACAAATCAAACAATGTCCCTAAGGCATTTGTCTTGTATTTCTCTTTTTTCAGTTATGCACCTGAACATGTTTTAGCACAATGTAATATACAAAAATGGACTCTAAATAAGAATACAAATGATATATTTACAAGCAGTAATTTTAACGGCCAACTTTAAATTGCCTCAGGAAGAAATAAAAAGTACAAGAGAATAGAATTAACTTGGAAAATGGTTTTTGACTTTGCAAACAATTTACGGTAAAAGGGATGGAAATGGTGGAGCAAAGGGAGCAGAAATCCACAAGCCAAATGAGCTTTTGTTGAGGACTCAGCGATTTGTCAAATGGCTTTGGCAGAAGTCAAGCCACAAGGTCAACAGGTCTTGACCTTAAGGGTGTAAAAAATCACACATTGTAAGAGAGGAGACAAGGGAATAGAAGCAATGGAAGGACAATAAATGGATTTGGACAAAAAGTGTCCTCTTCTTAATTCAGGTAAGTAACTTTATTGAAAGTGACAAGGAATAGAAGAGTAATAATGCAAGGTACCTTTCAAAAAATAGACAATAGGAAGGAACATACATTTTACTGGATATCTTTAAGAGGCAACGATTATAATTGTAACCATAATCTGGTTATCTAGTTGGGCAAAAATCAGAAATATCAGTTGTCACACAAACTCTTCACTCAAATCTTATTTGTTTTCTTTTCAATGCTGTTCTGGTTGGTGGTTTATACTGAAATGGCAAATTTTAAGTCAGAGGTCAGAAGGTGACAAATTGTGAAAGCTGTTGATGCCATTCAAGTGATCAAACCTTTCAATTTCTACTATTCATCAGAATCTGTCATGAGGATTTTCCTGCATATGCTGCATCACAAATATATTGAATTACAAAATCAGGTGGTAAATATATATATTTAACGCAATTGTGTTTCTACTATTTGACATGGCTGACATTGTCTGACAGGTCAGCTGTATAATTTACCCCTCATACTATTTCAAAATTATAATAATTACTGTAGTTTTTTTTAAATTGTAACTGAGTAAAAAACATAACTTTGAGTTATAAATTGCCATATTTTTCCAATGCAAAATTTATTTATTGTTTATTTCAAAACAAGACACACTTTCCTTATATAATGTGGAGTATAACATAACTGATGAAACAAATATTATATGCATTCAATACAACAAGTCACTTTTTTGTTGTGTTATTATTATTATAATTATTAACATGTATTTATTTATATAGCGTTGAAATAAGTGTTTATCCATGATCAGATCCAGGGTACAATAACGAACACTTTTAGAAATTTTTTGGATACTTCGACCATTGAATAAGATACTACGACTTTGAATTTACTTCGACTTTGATTCAAAGTAAAAATCGTTTGAGTATTCAACCATTCGATAATCGAAGTACTGTCTCTTTAAAAAAACTTCGACTTCAATACTACCCCAAATTAAACCTGCTGAAGTGCTATGTTGGCCTATGGGGACCTTCTACAACATTTTTCTAAGTCTTTACACATCGAATAAAAATCCTTCGATTGACCGCTAAAATAGTTCCATCGAATGATTTTTATTCTACCGCAGGATTGCCAAATTTGTTGAAAAAACTTTGAATTTGATATTCAAATTCGAAGTTTTTTAATTCGATGGTCGAATTTCGAAAGTTTTTTGTACTTCGAAATTCGACCCTTGATAAATCTGCCCCTAGAACTTCATATTCAATACTGAAGTAGAAATCTCTTAGTCTTCTATACTACAGAGAGAAAAGGGTTAATTTATGACCAAAAATTAAATGTGCAATTTTGAACAAAAGTCACCACCTTTTACCCACAATGCAGCATTTTCATCAGGCGTCCAAATTAACAAACAGTTTTCGCCAGTCATATTGACTCTTGGAGTCTGCAGCAGATGGAAAAGAATTATAATCAGACCCAGCTACTGATAGGGCCACGGGCAGAGCCACCCCATAGGTGCCCAGGGTTTAAGCAGCGGCACAGGCAGAGCCACCTTCTGGGTTACCTGTTTCCAGGCATTTACCTTTTGTATTGGTTATTGGTTGTTTTGTATGTTTTTGTATGTTTTGTATAAATCCATTTATTGTGCATTGCTGCAGAATATGCTGGTGTTTCATAAATACATGTTATATAACTATTGTTATTCTTATTTCTAGTGATTGGTGAATCTGTGGCGTTTCGCCAAATAATTCGCAAATTTCCTGTGAAATTTGCGTAACGGCGAAAAATTTGCGAAATGGCACTGTCGTCTCGTTTTTGATGCCAGCGTCCGTTTTATTTTTTTACGCCGGCGTCCAGAAAAACAGACGTTTTGCGCTGGTTTCGCAAATGTATTCGCCAGCGGTGAATCACGGGAATTCAAATTTTTTCCTGGACAGCAACAGCATGGGATGTTTCTGCTCTCGCTAAACTAGTGGACAGTTTCTTCGTTATTAGCCCCAAACAGAGTAACAGCAGTTCAGGCAGCTAAATCCTCCCGAATAGGAGTCAGGGAGAACTGCTTTATTGTTACCTGTCCGTTTTTACGAGGCTAGGCTATACAGACATGGCTCTGTTCACATCAACTGCTCACATTAGGAGAATAGAATACTGAGGGCAATTTGCTAACTGCAAACTGTAATGTCTATCTTGATGTCTGGAATTTTAAGTCAAATATAAATAAATTGATTTGATTTCTGAATAGATTTCAGTACAGGATTATGTGTAATGAGTGCTGTTTTTTGTTGTTTTCATGTTTCACATGACAGTATCTCTTTAAGGTACAGAACATTGAATGGAACTTATTTTACATTACATTACTAACATAGGCTGAGATTTTCTAATACTGCATTAAAATGCCCTTCATTTGAAATGAATTTTCAGTAAAAAAAACTATGTATTAATTAGTTACTATTTTTAGACCTGAGAGCAATGGCAGTTAAATATTTGGAATCACTAAAGTGATAAATTGTAAATTATCATTAGTGGTTTATTGTCAGCTCTTGTATAAAAATCACTACTCTTTTCACATGGAATTGAAGTCGGTGTTGATAACATATAGACTTTGCTTTATATTATGCATATGAAGTATATATGCAAAGGAGAAACTAATTATCTCCTTCTTTACATGAATTGAATGTAATGATATAATCTGAGCAAGTAGAAATGAATTTCCAATGAAGTGTGATTTATTTCTAGAAAAATACAAGACCACTCAGACCATTTATTAAGACTTTGCCCATCCAGTTACCTATTTGCCCACTTTATATAATATAGGTATATGTAGCAATTGCTTTTCCCAAGCTACCGGACTACTGGATCTTTCCAGCTCTGCTCTGCCGGAGCAGAGCTGGAAAGTTCAATATCAACAATTTAGAAACAATTAAAGAAATGAAAGCACAAAGTGATATGAAAAGGGTCTCTTTCTAATATGGCACATCATAATTAGTGATGGGCGAATAAATTTGCCAGGTGCGAAATCGTGATCTGAATTCACAAAACTGTGGCAAAAATTAGTCAGTGAAGAATCCGCCAAAATCATTTGGGCTCACATAAGAATAGTCGCGAACATAAAAATTGTCGCGCGTCAAACTTATTCGAATGCCCGTTGACTTTAATGCATTTGTACAAAATAGGCGCGTGTATAAAGATAGTCGCAGGCATCTAAATTGTCGCGCAACAAAATTTATTTTGATGCCCGTTGTCTTCAATGCATTTCGAATTTTTTGCCATTTCAGAAATTTCACAGTAAATTCACAAATCAAAACGGGACAAAATCGCCCATCACTAATCATAATAACGAATTTGCACATATTAAAACATTTCCACGACTTGTTCACCAAACTGTAACACCCAGCAAGCACCGCAGTGCAGGAGGTGACAACCAGAAGCTTTAGAGATTATCTGCTATTCTCCACAAATTCCTTCAGTCTTTTATAGTACAAATATGGGACCTATTATCCAGAAACACATTATCCAGAAAGCTCTGAATTACTGGGAGGCCATTTCCCATAGACCCCATTAAAATCAAATCATTTATATTTTTAAAAATGATTTCCTTTTTCTCTGTAATGATAAAACAGGTCCTTGTACTTGATCCCAGTTAAGCTATAATTAAACCATATTTGCGGCAAAACAATCCTACTGGGTTTATTTTATTTTCAAATAATTTTTTAGTAGACTAAGTATAGAGATTCAAATTATGGAAAGATCCCTTATCCAGAAAACCTCAGGTCCCGAGCAATCTGCATAACAGGTCCCATAAATGTACGTCATAGCTTGCCTATTCTGTTCATTGGCAATAATGAGCATAATAACTAAGTAGAAGAGATGGGCGAATTTTTTCGCCTTGTTTCACCGCAAAAATGATGCCCATAGACTCGTCAAAAAAAATTTCACGCGCGACAACATTTTTTGGACGTCCATAGACTTTAATGGGCGTTGGTGACATTTCGGCGGCGGCAAAGTTTTGGCGAAACGGGTCAAATTCGCCCATCCCTATTAAATAGTAATAATGATTGGAGCACTAAATCCTTACTTTTAGTTGACATGGGGCATTTTAGTTGACATTTGGCATTTTCAAAGATGACACCATGGAGGCTCGAGGTCATTGTGTGCTACTGATTATGTGCTGACCTGAAGGCTTGTTCTACTGTAGACAACAATTTAAATGCTGAAAGAGAGGGGAAGAGAGGCAGCAGGTAATGGCATTTGCCTTTACAGATGAGGTAAGGGGTTTCCTATATTATGTTGATGCCACTAATGTAAAATATTAATATATTATTTAATGAAAATAGAATTTTCTTTAAGAAAGTAGGACCAAAGCATACCACAAACATTGTGCACGTATTCTTTTAGACTTGATTAAAATATAGAATTAGATTTTTGACACTTCATGTTTTTTATACTTTGTTTCATCCAGCCCCCCAAAAAAATCTACTTTGTTAAATGAAACCCAAACCTATGAATTCTCTGCATTCTTTCTGTCTAAACATATCAGTTTTTAAATTATCTAGTTAAAATATTGACAAATCGTTTCTGTAACCATAAGTCAACTCGATGAGATGCAAATACATTAAAACCTTACTAAGATCCCTAAAACAGATAATTCAGGTTTGACTTATTCATCTTCTGCTTAGCAATTCAAGTTGCTCAATTTGTATAGCAAAAATGAATCTCATAGAAATATGTTTTCTGTATCAGTTTCAAAATCAATACCATTCATTTGCAAAATAAGTTTGTTATAAAAAAAAACGGTAACCCATCTGTGACCTTATTCATTATATAGCGCTGTACAATTTTGGTAATCCATGCAAAAATATATATGAAATAGAGTGTATAATCCCAAAGGAAAAGAAAATAAATTGTAAGAATGCAGCCCAAATAAATATGATTAGGGAACACTCAAGATATATAATCAGAAAATCAAGTCATGTTTTATTCAGCTTTATATACTACATTCAAATGCTTTTCATGGATACAAAGCACTCCATCAGAAAGTCAAAGAAGGAAATCTCTGGAGTGAACCTGTCCTGTGGCACTTGGACTATAATGAGGGCTTCTTTTGTGGCATGTAAGGTTGAACATCTGCTTCTTACAATGGATAGCTACTAAACGATGTCACAGGTCATCAATGACTTTAGAAAAATCAAAATTGCAGCAGAGAAAAAACAACATCTGGAGAGTAAACAAATTCTCTACCAGAGAATCTACCAGGAGTGCTGCTGGGAGCCAAACAATACTGCACTTCGATCAAGGTAACAGTGAATGGGTTTCAAACCGTTTTTGATTGTTATTTTATAATACCCATAACAGCAGGAAATGAAAATGCTTACTGTATATGTTAACTAAAAGTGGCCATACATATGATGAGACTCTCATTTGGTGAGCAATGTGTAAAAGAAAACGGATCCGCACACACACCGATTAGTGCAGTTGGGGATTATCCCCTTTTATTCAGCCACCAAACATATGGTTGCTAAGGGACCCGGCCGGGTCAACGGAAGGAACGCACCACCAGCTTGCAGGAGTGGTGAACTACAGGTGTGAACTACAGGTGTGCGGTAGGACAAGCCCAAAAATTTGTCATTTTGTTATTTTTAAAAGTTCCTGTAATTGCTTGCAATATTAAGCCTTGCATATAAGATCCATAAACAGTTAAATATAAATACAGCCCAATCAGGGCAAAAAAGTGTAACTCTCTGACTGTTGTATGAAAATTAATTTCTGTTCACAATGATACATTTGATCAATAGAGTCAAGCAATCCAAAATGACCCAAACAAAATTTCAGTATCTTCATATTTGTTTGGAGACTGCAAAAGCTTTGTTTGGTTTCTATTCTGTTTCAAGATTTCCCAGCAATGTGTCCAAAATGTAAAACATATGTGGTATGTAGAGTATTTCCATTTGGTGAGGTCACCAAACAACTGATCATTCCCTGACTTGAGCTGGCCAATATGAGGCCGATCCAATCGGATCACAATGACGGAGATACAGGCCATCAGGTTGAAGACTGCATCAAAGAGCTAATACAGTCATTGCCCTGACAAGATTTTTAAACCAGTCCAATCGATATCTGCCCGATTTTCGGCCAGTTAACGATCAAATAGCCATTTCCAGAAAGTATTTTTATAGCTATTTATTTGTCTAACAAAAGTAAGTGGTGGCTACATAATTGCCACTGTGTACTTAGATTCCAGAAATATGTTATTTACTTTCCTTGAGTCTTCAATAAGAGATCTTGTTTAGTTCTCTTGCCACAAGTTAATAACAAGGTAATGCTCTTCATCATCTAGTGTGATTTAGGGGGTTTGAACTGACATCAGTGAAAGAACGGTCAGGTGAAATTGGATTAGAAAAAGATTGCAAAGACCTGTGTGGATTACTGTATGTTACTTTAAACACCAAGGGGCACATTTATTAAAGGTCGAAGTGAAATTTCCAATTTCAAAAACTTTGAATTTTGAAGTAATTTCTGGATACTTTGACCATCGAATAGGCCAAATTCGTCTTCGATTCGAAGTGAAAAACTTAAAAAATTTAAAAAAGTTAAACTTCGACACTTCACCATCTTAAACCTGCCAAATTGCTGTTTAGCCTATGGGGGACCTCCTATAACCTATCTTGAGTGTTTGGGCAAGTTTTGAGAAATCAAAGGATTTTTGGCAAAATTGTACAATCGTATGATCAAATCGTTCGAATCGTTCAAATCGAAGGATTTCATTGTAAGATTTTCAAAAAATCCTTCGACTTCGAATGACGAACTACCCGATTTGATGGTTGAATTTCGAAGTTTTTTGCACTTCGAAATTCGACCCTTAGTAAATGTGCCCTTAATAGTGCGACATTCTTTTGGAGCAAATCTAGTGCACTGATTAATGCAGTCTTCTATAGGAATGGTGGAGCTACAGTCATATTTAGGGTGGCATAAGCCCCATCTTAAAAAGGCATACACAATGGTTCTACACAAATTTGTAGAAAGCAGCGTATTTGGAAGCAAGTATCTAATGAATAATACCTATACAAGCAACATTTGCATCCATTTTAGTGTGTAACACACTTGCAGTGGTAGATTACTGTTTCAATGTACAATGGATATACAAAGCAAATGTCTAAAAGAGTAAAACTCGACAAACGCAAAGATCTTATTGTAGGAATCCTCGATTTTCGGACCGTATGTGGAGAGTCCCTACATTTTTCGTCCAGCGGAGATCGGTCGATTGGTCGATCGTACAGGTTAAAAGATTTCTGTCGGCTGCGGGTAATATCTCTGCATTATTGCCGATTGTACGATTTTCAGAGGGAAACTGTCACTAGCTTTGGTCAGACATAACTTACATACGATTGCTGTCAGGGGCAGAACATTGGCTGATCTGTTCTTTTCTACTTTATTTGATCTGAATGGATAGTGGCAGGTCGGGTGATGGGGAAGTCCGATCGTACGTTGATTTGTATGATTGGATCTTTGAGTCTGTTGCCAGCTTAAGATACAGAGAGTGGAGAGATAAATATCTGATTCCACTGTACTTATGTTACAGGTCCAATATCTTCCTCCTCCCACTTGTCAAGGGGATCTCTGCATATAGGGAATTTCTGCAAAACGCAAATTTTCTGCATTATTCTATTATTCGAAGCCCATGATTGGAGTGGTTGAATGGGTGAATCACTAGGAAATCCCCTTTATTTTTGGGTCTGTGGAAGGAAGTATTAAAGTTATATAATCTTATGGCCATATTCTGCCATATTCTTGTTGGATTGCAAATATAGGCAAAGTTATAGGGGTGGATAAATTGGACATACATGTCCTAGGTTCTCACGTGTTTTAGATTTGGAAGAGAAATGGTAACATATTGAGACATTTCATATGGAGTCATTTCATATTTGGTATATCCCAGATATCTAATCATTTGATTCCAGGTATGTTTCCACTTTACTAAGCCTTCTGGCTTTTATTGGTCCTTTGACCTTTACAAGTAAATCTGCTCATGACCCTGCAGGAAAAAGATTTATAAAATCTTTAAGAAGATGTGTCTTTTATTCAACTCAACTGGGGTTCTGTCCACACCTGCATAGTTTAGTATTAGGGTAGGGCTTGGTAGCCACTACTATCATATATTGCAAAATAATTTATACAAATCCTTAGCTCTTGTGCAGTTGGAAGTTCCAGGAGTGCAGCCATGTAATAAATAGCATTTTGTTTTTAAGGTGGCCTCTCAGGGAAAAAATCGGCATGCAGGCTCAGTATATAAGTGTATATATATATATATATATATATATATATATATATATATATATATATATAAATAAAACAAGTGTTTTATCATTGACTATCCCTTGCGTGTTGCATATATTTCATTGCAGTTTGTAAAGTATAATGAAAATAACTGGTGACAATGAGATAGTTATACTACATTTGCTTGGAAACATTTGGAAACTGGTGCTGGGCTTCCATATCCTTAAATGTATTGATGTTTGACAGTGACATGTACTGTCATCAGCTATCACTTCACTAAATATGACAGTTACAGAAGCACAAAGCTCATTCTTTACATGAAGCATGCATATGGATAGAGTCAGCTCTTTTTATCCACCCACATAATTATATCAGTGAGATATTCATTTTATGAGATCAGTGTAAAAAAACATTTTTTTTAGAATCTCTGCCAAGAGAAGCTCTCCACAAAAGAATTTTCTGTTACCAGGTCTAATAAAGGGGTCTGTGCAAGAAGGAAGGCTCCAAGGATGGTATTTTTTTTTCAGTCTGAAGAGGTATCATTCAAGATATTTTTAAAATTGTTTTTGTTTACATGCTTTAATTGGAGTCCAGAAGTACTTCGATATACAGTAAGAGTGTAAGATATATGTGTAATTTATCTATTTGGGTTATTTTTTATTTTAATTGTACCATTTTGGTACTTTTTATATAAACACACTATACACTAATACAGGTAGATGGGTACAATGTACCCCAAACACTTATAACTGCAGCTGGTATACCTAAGTGAGTTCAACTCCGAGTAGGGCACATGTTACACATGACTCTTCTCACTCAGATGGGCCTTCTCTTGCAGTTGGAGGAAGTGTAACCACTGTATCTCCATCCTAAAGTAGATTCTTTAAACCAACTTGGGTGCCGGTGGTTCTTTAAAATCAGACAAATTCTTTATTAATCAAATACATATACAGTACTTGGTGGAAATGGTGGGCGCTGACTTTGATGTTTTCTAAGATATGTTATAAAATGTATGGTGGGACCTGGTTACCCCAAACAAATTTCAAGGACTTTTGCAGGCTATCACTGAAAAAAGAAAAAGACACCAGCATTTTTTGGACTTGGAGTGCATAGATCTTCCTCAATCTTCTGTTACTATTTTTAGTGGAAAAAGTCCAAAAAGTGCTTGAGTCTTTTCCCTTTTTCAGAGTGTTAGCCTGCAAAAGTCCTTACATTTTTTTGGGGTAAACGGATTCCTCCATTAATTTTTTAACATATGGAACATTAACTATACAGTGGGCATTATAACAACTCTATTTTCTTTATTAAGGTTCCCTGTACTTGAGTAATGTAATGTATTTGCTGCAACATAACAAATTTAAAATTTATCACCGTATGCAAATTAACCTGAGCGCAAGACCTCTAGTGACTTTCTAATAGGCAGAAATGAACGATAGTGCATCTTCGCTTTCAATTGCTCGCATTGCCGAAGTAACGATAGTGAAACATCGCCAGCATTTGGTGCCCACGACGAAACTCCGCATTCCAGTAAATTTGCGTTGTCTAAATGAATTTTATGGCTGGCGAAGTGTAGCAATGGCTGCGAATCAGTGGTTGGTGAATTTTCACCCTCGAGTAAATCTTCCCCTTTGCCTGGTCTGAGCTGGCAAAGGCAAGTCTGGCGAAAGAGGTGACGTTCAATAAAAGGCTATCACTCTGAAAAAAGGAAAAGCCACCAGCATTTTTTGGACTTTTTCCAGTAAAAAATATGATGTAAGTAACAGAAGATTGAGGAAGATCTATTTACTCCAGTAGACTTCGCCTGGTCTGAGCTGGTGAAGGCAAGTCTGGCGAAAGAGGTAACATTCAGTAAAATCCGCATTTTGAATTTAATGTCCATTCTCCAGAGCGAATTGTGGCCTGGTGAAAGAGTGTGAATGACCACTAGCGTCTATCTCTTTCGCTAGCGAAGTGATGCCTGCGCCCTTTAGTAAATTGGCAATGTCCCTACGAATTGACGCTAGCATTAGCCACTTCGACCTCAAGTAAATCTGCCCCAGATTTACTTGTTTTGATGCTCTGTAGAAACTATTAGATGTATCTGGTAGCCAGATATCTAACCTTTAAGTACCCAACCTTTAAGTACCTTTAATAATATAAATAGGTACCATGGCTATGATAGAAAGGGATCATGAAAATATACAACTACAGTGCTGTTCTAGTTTTGCAGGTACTTAGAAGAGTAAACCCAGCCCCTTTAATGTTTCTCCCACTGGATCATGTAGGGTGACACAACCATCTCTAGGTGGGGCAACAATATTGCCACTGATAATAGTGTGACTAGCAGGATTTTGTAGTTGCTAGTCATACTGTTGTCAGTGGCTATTTTGTTTCCCCACCTCGAGATGGTTGTGTCATGCCTGCTATATGTTTATACTGTATATACTGGCATGTGCATGAAAATATTTTGTAAATAACAAATGTAAATTGTAAATAAATGTGCATATATCCCAAGTGTCCCATTATTATACAGGTGCTCGTAAAAGTCAATTTTAAAGGGCAAGTCAGACCCAAAATAACAATTTGACTACTAAAAGAAAAAATAATTCTAAGCAACTTTCCAATATACATTTATTACAAATGTTCAGTGCTTTAAAGTTTAACTTCTGGTGGTTACTTTTTAGAAAATGTTGCAAAAGTCTTGGTTACCCAGCAAAGACAGTTCTGATAATCAGCTGCTTTCCAACCTACATGGAAATATAGCTGCTTAAAGCAAAGTCATCTTAGAATTCATAACCACATTTAGCAGTCCACTTGTACTTCAATAGCTTCATGTACAGTGCTACTGAAAATGATGGCAGTCTATAATAAATTTAATGAAGGATTATAGGTGAATATCAAATGCAAAATTCATGGTTGCCTATAACGCACAACTAAAACCTAAATTAGTGAGGTGGGTGTCTAGATAGTATTATAATATAAGATTATATATTAAAAAAAATCTGCATGGGCGGATTCTCACTAAGGCTAGGGGAGGCTAAGCCTTCCCAAACCTGGCTAATACTAAGGATTCAAGAGAAGGGAAAAATGTGAGTTCCAGTACAGCCTCAAGAGGATTGGCTAGGTTGGTAGAATACATTTAAAGTTTCCTGCAGCCTAGTCAATCCATTAGTGGCAGGACTGGGACTTGCACTTTGAGGGGAAAAAAGTCTTAAATTTAGTCCCTGTCTGTTACTGTGATTACCTGTTCCGGAGATATATGTAAGGTTGGCACCTGCCTGGTTTTGATATGGACAGCCCATTTTTTTGAAGGGCTGCCCAGGTCAAAACTGCCTGCTTGGTTTTCCAAATTAGGAAAACCGTGCAGGATTACCTATAATTGACGCGGCAACCGGCTGATCACCACATCATAGTCCCGCCCCTGACATTGCAACCCAACCATAGTTGCATCACTGTCCTGCCCCCACCATGTCACTGCCCCGCCTCCTGCCCGGACTCCACAGGGCAAAAAGGTGGTAAAACTAGTTATATGTGTCAAGGCTAGCACCCATGTACCATTTTTTTTCCTTTATTCCTTTGCTTCAGTTATCTTCTGCCCTTTTCCCCACCAGCCTGGAAACTGTAAAAAAAAAATCTAGAGCATGTTTCTCAAGTTTGGGGACCATGAAGTCAGAGCACAGAAATATTGAGGGAAGGAACCAAAATGCAAGGTTAATAATAACAAATGCAATGGGACCGGTGAAGTGACAGAAGAGAAGATGGACTGGGTAAATAAGAAGAAACAAGATAAAAGGGGATAAAAAATAGAATGTATATGTAATGGTGGAAAACAGTATAAAAAGAGAGAAACAAATGAGGAATACAGTAGTGGCACCTGCAGATGAGAAACTAGTAAGAGAGCAAAAGGATAAATAGGGGGGTACATGGGACTGCAGTAAATACAGTAATTGCACTTTCTGTGTTTACAGGACATAAGCAGAGAGGTAAAATCAAAGCATGCTGGCAAGGAGTGGGTTAAGTAGCCTTCCCAAGCACAAAAATCCCCCTCCACCTATGAAGATTTTTTGAAATCAGTGAAGATGTGAAATTATGCATCTGATAACTTTTCCACATCTTCCACAAATAAGCAAAATACAAGACTACACAGCTTCAGAGAGGTTTCTTTTTTTATTCTCTTGGATTAATTAGAAATCAAGAACAGTAGGATCCAAAAGTCCTGAACTTGATGGACCTAAATATACACACACACACACACAACAGGGTCAGGGCCTTCGCCAAGTGGAAGTGTTCCCTCTATGGTGTAGTGCAACTACATCCCCCAGGCTACTGTGCATACAACAAACAAGTTGGGCGCCAGGAGGTTCTTGCAGTAAAACAGAAACGGTTTATTGAACTATGCACGAGGCAAGTGACCACAGGTTTCGTACTCACGCAGGAGCTGAGGCAATAGCACATTTCTCACACAGAGCTGCAGGCATTAGGCATTTCTCACAGAGGAAAGGTCTCCATTAGGCATTTGCAGTATTACACACATTCCCTCCTGGAAGTTGTCAGGAAGCAGCTTCTACCCTACAGTCCCTCTTCACTGAGGTTCCTGACTGGAGGCAACACACAAAGCCTCTGGGAAGCTACTCCCTTACTGCAAATCCTTGTTGGAGCTTCAGCTGCTCTTTCTCTCTCACCTCTCTGCCTTTCTCTCCTAGAGAGACTATAACAAGTCTGCCCTAGTGTAACTATTCCTCATTCACGGGGTTACCTGGTCCCCGACTTCTTCTTCCAAACCACATGGGCCTTTCTGGGCCTATCTGTACCCAGGCTCCCATGAGCACACCCAGCTGGATCACCATCCACAGGCCAAAGAGGAAGTGGCCACTCCCTACACACACTATATAGCAGTGTAGCAGGGGAGTGTCATTCTCTCCTGGCAGATCACTCCAAGAAAAAAGGCGGGGGCCTTAAAGCTGCAGGGCAGATTAACCCATACCCATAGGGGCCCCTACATATATATATATATATATATATATATATATATACACATATATATGTTACTACTGAGTGATGGGCTAATCTGTCATCATAAATCAATGGCCAACTTTTTCTGTGTCCTCAAACCTGGTCTGATTGTTGATGCCCAGCATATATATGGGAGGGGGATGACCCAGTCATGCTAATATGAAGGTCTAATAATGGGTACAGAAGAGAGAGAGAGAGAGCATTATTATTTCTTATTAAAAACAATAGTACATTACATTATTAAGATAAACAAAAATCAAATATTACCATTTTCTGGTACAGGTATGGTATCTGTTATCTGGAAACCTTTTATAAAGAATGCTCCGAACTATGGAAAGGCTGTCTCCCATAGACTCTATTATATCCAAATAATCCATATTTTAAAAATTGATTTCCTTTTTCTCTGTAATAATAAACAGCACCTTGTACTTGATCCCAACTAAGATATAATTGATCCTCATTGGCAGCAAAAGCAGCCTAGTGGGTTTATTTAATGTTTACATGATTTCTAGTAGACTTAAGGTATGAAGATCCAAATTACAGAAAGATCCATTATCCAGAAAAGCCTAGGTCCTGAGCATTCCGAATAACAGGCCCAATACCTGTACCTGAGGTACCTGAGACCCTTTCCATTCTCAGCAAAACCATCTGTGCTGATCCTCTGTGCTTTGTTTCACTGTTACATCCACTAGCACAGCTATAAGGTGCAAACGTGTTGGCAGATATCCAGCATAACACTATTGCTGTAATACTGTTATGATCATTTATTTATATAGCACCAGAAAGTTACAATTATTTATAACAAACAGTGGACTCTGTTCACAAGAGTATACAAAAAGTATGAAAAAAAATGAAAATTACATATAATTTGGGTAAAAATGGAACTGATCAAATGTTTTGCATGTAGGTACAGAATATAAGGAATATGTTTGATACTTGGCCTGCCCTGCTGAAGTGGTAAATAGAGTAAGGCACTTGTGTGAAATCCCAGAAGAAGATTGAAGCGATAGTCTAGCTGGCAGTTGAGAGTGGAAAAGTATTTTGTTTTGCTTTTTTTCTGCGGTATAAAAGAATGTGTGCAAAATTGTGCTGATGGGAATGGCAAGATTTGGCAAGAGTCTAAACGTGAGGTGTGAAAAAAAAAGTGGAGATGACCCCTAGGCAGTGAATCTTGCTCGAATGAAAGGAATGGGAGCCACTTAATTGGTTCCCATGCATCCTCTCACTTGTATTATTATTTCTATTATTTCAAAAGTGACAAGAGTTTCTTCAGTACTGTACAAATGTGAAGTAACAGTACATTTTTTGACAACAAAAGATATAGCAAAACAAATACAAAGTGATGGGCTTTTCCAATGGAATTCTTAAAGGTTTGCTAAGAATATTCACTCTACTGTGTCTATACAGTATTTCCAAACCTGCCGTATGTTAAATCAGAACAGAAATAGCAATGGGGGGAATTCACTGAGAAGAATAGAAAAAAAAACTGCCAGTATGAAATACAGTAAAGTATGTTGACAGCTATTATTGAATAGCTACAAATTCAGTGTGAAGAAATCAAGCCTTACCAATTCACATACTTGCATTTACTCATGAAACTGTGTCTTCTAAACACAGAAAACTCACAATTTTGCGAAGCCAATTAAACAGAACAGCATGAGGCTGTCAATCAGCTTAACGGACAACAAAAGCACCTAGTATCAAAGCAAATAATGTAAATGATGAAAGGAAACTCCTTTCTCACATAAAATGTGCAAATCCTGAAAAGTATCTTGCATCAAAAGTCAACAAATGTTTTACAGTCAGGTTGACATGCTCATAAATCTGCACAATTAATTTTCACTGGATGTGTAATGGTGAGAAAATAAAACAGTCTGATCTTATTTTAAGTGTTAATATAAAATTAGGCACAATGAAATGGATGTGTGCTATAATAATATGTTCTCAGTTCCTTTTTACAAATGCATGGCAAGTCTTCGCTTATCATTGTTTAGAGATGCATGTGCGTGCGGCTGTTTACTGAAACATGATTGGCTGCTACATAAATCAATGTGATAGAGATCAGTACCATGAAGAAAAGATAAATCATTATGCTGAGGTTTTTGAATGCAATTCATTTTAGATAGTGATTATTGATGATTGCATTCTGCTGGTACATGCACATGTTTACATCATATTGCCATAGAACATGCAAAATCTGTAGAGTTTATCAGTTTTCACTCACACAAACACACACACACACATGCACAGAGATATCCATATAAATATAGATTTTGTTTAATTTCTAATAAAATATATATATTCTAAATATCTAGATAAATAGATGAATCAGATGTGTATATATATATATATATATATATATATATATATATATATATATATATATATATATATATACTATAGATAGATAGATACATAGATAGATACATAGATAGATATAGACAGATTGTAAGCTTTACAGAACAGGAACTTCCTTCCTCCTACCTCTCTGCAATTTAAGAAGAAATGTAAG
Source organism: Xenopus petersii (assembly GCA_038501925.1). Taxonomy (NCBI): domain Eukaryota; kingdom Metazoa; phylum Chordata; class Amphibia; order Anura; family Pipidae; genus Xenopus; species Xenopus petersii. Next base: position 199,949,970 of record CM076672.1, read on the forward strand.
GCTACAGGCTGGACACCTCTGTTGTATAAATGAAATATTGATACCTTCAAATATATCTTTTGTATTTGTATTTATGTTCTTGCGCCAAAGGAACCCCTCTGATGTTGGAAGTTCAGGGGAAACATGATAAAGAACAGAACATGATCAGAAATGATTAGAACATATTAAAAAGTTTAAATCACAAAATAATCAGAAGATTTTGGTTTCACAGTTTGGCTCATTTTATGAGCAGAGAATACCTACAAAGTAGTTATGGGCGAATTTCCGTGATTCGCCGCCAGCGAATAAATTCGCAAAATCGCCATGACAATTTGCCAGTGTAAAAAAAATTGACACTGGCTTCAAAAACGGACGTCGGCATCAAAAATGAGACACCAGCGCCGTTTTGCGAATTTTCGCCATTTCGTGGGAAATTCTCAAATTTTTCGCGAATCGAAACACCCCAAATTCGCCCATCACTACTACAAAGTTAACATTAAAATATCTGGATGACTTTTTTTTCTGGTGTGATGGTCAGTTCTGGTTCAGAGCTTCAAGAAGACAGTTGACGTTGTTAATAGTTTGTTCCAGGGCAACAATGTAGTCATTTCCAGTATATGCATATTGTTTTTTTCACAAAGAGTTTAGACACCATGTATCATTGAAATCCCTTATTAAAAAATATTACTGACTCTGAAACCATATTTTTTTTAATTGGAGATTTTGGCATGTAGATTTTTTCTTTAATGTCATATAGCAAAGGTAAAGCAAGTCAGTTAGGACCACTTCTTTATATGAGTATGTATCTATATATCTATATATCTATATATATATATATATATATATATATATATATATATATATATATATATATATATATATATATATATATGTATATATATATATATATGTATATATATATATATATATGTATATATATATATATATATATATATATATATATATATATATATATATATATATATATATATATATATATATATATATAAATATAGTGACCAGGATTATTAAAACATATTACAAATCATTTATCCATAAAAATGCAAGTCTAAAAAATACTGGGTAGAACTTTATTCAAAATTAATAGTAAAATAAAATAAAATTTTCTGTCTAACCTTTAGAAAAATGATCATGCACAATGTCATATTTGTATGGCCCTGCAAAAGTTTAGAAATTATTATGTGCTACTATATTTTATTAATAAAAGAGACAGGAGGTTCCCCTTCTGCAAAATTGCACTTAATGATTGTAAATGGCAGATAGAATGGGACATACTGAAAAGAGGGTTAGCAAGGACCACATGCACAAGGGCAATCTGGTAAAAATGTAATGTCCTTCTTACTAGGAGCAGAAAAATTAAAACTCATTCTGTCAGTGTTCCTGCTTCTATTTATTTTCTAATATTTTGTTCAGTTATATTCTGAAAATAGTGATTGCTTGACTGCAGTAATCAACAAAAATAAATGTAAAAACATTTGTAGAAAATGAAAGAGAAAATTTGACTTAAGTGTTAAGAAGAAAGTGGTTTTAGGGCACAAGGGGGCATAGGTCACAGCTGACTATTACACTGAATAAACAAGAAATCTGCAGAGAAAAAAATAAATATACATAAAAGCTGAAAAATTGACCATGCCAGAAAAAATAACATGCTTAAACAAAGCAAACACATAGTGGTTTAAAAAATATTTGGTCTCACTTTTTCATTCAGTGCTGAAATAAGACAGTTTGGTTTTTCGTGTTTGACTTTGTTGGAAAAATATTTGAAGTCAATTTGTTTTAAACAAACTGTCCACTTAAAGAAAAGAGAGAGTGTTCCTAATATCCTTAATAAAATGTTTTTCCTTCACTCAGTATTATGTAACTAGGGAGATTTTACACCAAAATGCACATCCAGTGTGACTTTGTTCCATTCCCTGCAGAAGGCAGTCAATATATTTGATAGATCAATTTGCCACATTCTTTTGCCCCCAAAATATATCTACAGTTATGTCAGGAGTTAAGCGTATTTTGCGTTTTTATCTACTTTCTATTTTATGGGAGACAATGATTTGATAGCCCTTGTGTCACTAGAAGGAGGAAATCCCCCCAAAGATGTTCTTGCAGATTTATTTTTAAAAAAGTTATAATTTTGAAAAAAAAAAGTCCAACTGACCTACAAAAGTCGTCAAATATTGACATGATTATATGGAACAGATTTTATATAAAATATAAAATGAACATATGAAATATTTCTATTTTTTTGTACTGCAGCACTTAAGGCTTTGAATTTAAAGAAAATAAGTACAAGTATGGCACAAGTATGCAGAATGCTCGGGACCTGGGTCTTTCTGGATAAGGGGTCTTTCCTTAATTTTGATCTCCATAACTGAAGTCTACAAAAAAAATAATGTAAAAATTAAATAAACCCAATAGGCTTGTTTTGTCTCCAATAAGGACTAATTGAATGTTAGGATCAAGTACAATGTACTGTTTTATTATTACAGAGAAAAGGAAATTATTTTTAAAAATGTGAGTTATTTGATGACGATTAAGTCTATGGGAGATGGACTTCTCCTAATTCAAACTCTTCTGGATAATGGGTTTCAGGATAACATATATATACAATAGGATAATGATATTTGTCATTATATTTCTAGCGATATTCCCATATTTCTTGTCCATGATATACAGTACCTAGTAATAAACAGTAATGGATGCAATAAAATAGCACACTATTCTTTCATCGTTAATTAAATATAAAGGCAGCCAATCCTCTGTCTTCTTGAATTACGAAAATTAAAATATGACAAAAAAAAAACCCATCACATACTGTAAATACATTGGGCCGTCCAGCTGGAGAACTTCCAAAGCAAATTCTGATCCTAATGGATCAATAGCACTATGTTTATGTTTAAGTTACTAATTTCTTACATTTATCATATTGTATAAGTATGATTCTAAAATTCTTTGTGCAGGAAAGCACAAAAATAATCGTTATAATAATAATTATGCATTAATCTTTTCAATTTTCTTTTTACCTTTGCCCCCTGATTTGAGCACATGCTAAGTAACAATAACATGTGCTTGCCATTGTCAGGGGCATTGGATCGTAGTGTAAATTAAATCAGATAACTTAATGTCAGGGAATTCTGAAATACTCACTTTAAATGAATATGGTAATTTCACTATTCATTGACTTCTTCATTCTTCTCTTTGTCATTAAGGAACAATTAGAGGTCATTGGTTATCGATAAAAATCCTTTCTTTAAAAAAAAGAACAGTTATAGTAATTAATTATATGTCAATTTCAGCATATCATTAATACACTAATTACAGCTATTGTATGTAAGAGACAGGCTGTTTACCCTTTTATCTTCAGTTTGTCTATTGACAATATTCAAAGAATGAAAAGGAATTATATTTCCACTGAGGGATTTTCCTTTCTTCTATATAGGTGTTTCCAGCTCCAATTACAAAGTTTATATACTGTAGAATGAATTGGATCACTAGTAGGTGGGCTCTCAGAACCGGCCACCACAGTTATATATATACAGGTATATATATATATATATATATATATATATATATATATATATATATATATATAGTACATACATGCATGCATACATACATTAAATGATTATTGTGACTCAAACTAAAGTGCAACTTGTTTTGGTTTTCTGTGCAAATGTTCTGTTTCGAAATGTAAGTAAAGCTTTATATCAGGTTTAGTATATTTCTCCCTAAATCATTTCTGCTGAAGGAATCTGGATCACTAGCTAATAGCCTTAAAGGTGTGTTCTAACTGTTGCTCTTAGACTCGCTCAAGGATATACTGTATAAGCATTCAGGTCAACAGTCATCTGCCAAGTGTATCCACAGTAGTGTCACAGAGTTCAGCTCTGTTTGTGATTTTATCTGATCGTGTCTATCTACCTCAATTGATACAGTGAGCAAACCCTATGATGTGTTTTCAATCAATCTGTTTTGTTTTTACTTGTAATAACCTCTTTGTTTCTTTTGGCTGCAAAGAGGTGTAGTTAAACAACATGCTCTCCCTTCCCTCTCTAATTAGCGAGGGCCTATCTGAGTAAAGAAGTATGACCCATGTTCTACCATTAGCAAATTGTATAATAAAACTACACAATTAATGTTTTTTGAAGAGTGGATTTAGTGTATCATTTCATATTATACTTCTCATTGCGATATCCCATATACATCACATGATGCAATCCATTCCTAGCAAGGCTGTACTGCTCTATTATGTTCTGCAGCAGGTTGTCCCTAGTCACTCTATTGCCTCACCATGCCACATATGGCAAATTAGTTGAGAGGAAATTACCCATGAGTTTACTTTGCCAACTCAACAGCTGCTTTGCCACAAATGTGGCATTGTAAAGTTATTAGTAACCCCATCTAGGCTAGGCTAGGAAATGGGCAGAGCATGGATAGATTTGACCCTCTTTCCACAGGATGGCCCTTTGCTACATGAAAGGCTAAAGGGATGGTGTTGTGCAACTACACTTCACCTCTGTTGTGTGACTAGATAAAATAATTGGACATCAGAGGGTTCTTAAATCAAAAAAATAGCAACAGCAAAAAGAAGAAAATCCCTAACCCCAAATCCCTATTATACTGTAATCCCTACACTACAGGCCAATCTGGCCTGAGGGAAGATCTACCCCCTTACTATACATACTAGTTGGAGTGCAGACTGCTCTTGCTTACTAGTTCTATCTGCCTCTCTTTCCTAGAAAGTGCTGTTACAGATAATTACCCTGTCCATTTATGAAAATCATTGTGACATGATTACACTTTACAAGTACATTAGAGCCCATTATAGACAAATAGCAGGGGACCTTTTTACCCATAAAGTGGATCACCGTACCAGAGGCCTCCCCTTTAGACTAGAAGAAAAGAACTTTCATTTGAAGCAACGTAGGGGGTTCTTCACAGTCAGGACAGTGAGGTTGTGGGATGCACTGCCGGGTGATGTTGTGATGCTGATTCAGTTAATGACTTTAAGAATGGCTTGGATGATTTTTTGGACAGACATAATATCAAAGGCTATTGTGATACTAAACTCTATAGTTAGTATAGATATGGGAATAATTTATGTGAAAGTAGGGAGGGGTGTGTGTATGGATGCTGGGTTTTCATTTGGAGGGGTTGAACTTGATGGACTTTGTCTTTTTTCAACCCAATTTAACTATGTAACTATGTAATATTCACCAGAGAATGATTTTACATAGTGAGCGGCGCTAAACATTAGCAAAAATGACCTCGCTTACGTTAATTACATTCCCCCTAAAGAGTTTTACTTAATATGTCCCTCAATGTCACAGACATTAAGGGGGTTATTTACTAAACCTCGATTTTTGTGGTCTGGATTTTTGAGGCAAAAACTAAAATTTTTAGTGGAAAAAAAAACAAGCGGTTCAGCCATAAAGCCTGAAAAATGTATACGATTCACACAATTTTATAGAATTTTTCACAAACAGACCTTTCTAGTTATTTTATTAATAAACAAGATAAAATCATGGATGGTTGTTTGGTCGAGCTTGGTTTAATAAAAATATGAGATACATTTCAGTTTTAGTAAATAACCCCCTAAAACTTTGCACACAGATGGGTTTTTGTTCATTATGCTCATATTTTAAAATGCAAAAGAGGGTTTAGATTTGCTTTAAACAGATCTTTTGTGGGAGATTCAGTTAAATGTTTAATCCCAAAAGTATTGATTAGATGAATTCATGCTTAGAATAGCATACAGTTATACCAACACATTCTTTTTTATTTTCAAATACATTAACAATTAAAATAAGACATTGTCATCAGTGTTAACTTCCTGCTTGTTCCTATGTTTTAAGAACACAATTTAGAGAAGAGTAAGTATAAAAACCCAACAATTATAAAATCCAGTGCATTGTGTATGTGCAGTGTATAAATAACAACAGAATGACAAGGTTCATGTAGGTCAGTGTTCTAGTGCCCTCTTCTGATTCATACAAGCTTCTGCTGCCCTATTTAACCTATGCTCTTTAAGTTTCAACTCTTGTACTTTCTCTTCCTGATCCTTTAGGACCTTGGCCCCTTCTGGTCCTTTATGTCAAAAAAGCTAAAAGAAAGGCCTTTAACACAGTGATGGCACGGGGAAGGAGATTTATAAAAGAAAGGCGAGGGGGGAGAGTAGTAAATGTGGTGCTGTTGAGATAGGGATACCTTGGAATTTCAGAGTGATTTATCTAAGCAGAGAAAGCATCAATCACAGTAGTCAAACTATCGTAATTAACCCTTAGTGGAGATAAGACCTCCTGGCGGAACTGAAAAGAGAGTGAAGAATACCAATTGCTGTCACAAGGATTACCCACTAAATATGAGGATCAAAGACAATTTTTAGATTTTTCTTTGGTGATTAACTGTAATTAAATAAAGTAAATCTGTTTAAACATCATTAGCAGCAAGACGTTTGCTCCAGGAGAGTGGGCACAATTCATCCATTCTTAATTAAATAATAATCCACTGTGTGACCATAATCTTTTTCCTATGTCCAAACCTTGCATTATCTGTTTGTACAGTGGGGTAAAATAGGAATTGTAGCATTGTGAGAAATTGGAATAATGCCTCCACTGTAGTTTAAGCTATCTGTGTACTGCGCCGATATCATCAATTTGGCATACTATTATCTAAAATGGTAGAATATCTCAGTTCAGCTAAGTCTGACATAAATCTTTGAAAGTAAAGACATTGCATATGCATGAGCTGAAACAGATATGACAGTGTTGAAGCATTAATATTCTTGTCACTCGAGTGCTTCAAACTGTTAAGTGGAAGATATGAACAATCTGTGCCTATGGTTTATTAAATAGTATGATGCAAGGCAATTAGTCACAACAAAAAAACACACACACCTTACATTTTAAAGACGCAATTTAAAATCCAAATTCATGTTTCAGCTGCGTTATATGAGCTATTCATGTTAGAGATTATTTTTTTCCTTTAGAAATTAAGAAAGAAAGGCCAACAGTTTCCATATGTGCATTGCTGTGTCTTTTGTAAGGATTGCTGCACAACTTAGTTTAATGTGTGCTGTGCGTTATCTTGCTCCTACAACCTGATACAATATTAATGTAATTCCTTATGAATTCTAACAAGGATAAAATAACATAATGTATTTATAGCGCACACAATAGTATCATGATTATGTGACCCATCTGTATTAAAGAGGAACTAGCATGAACTAAAATCTAACCCATGTTGTTGGGAAAGCACATTTTTAATAGTACAGTATTGTGGGGCACAAGGAAATATGTCACCCATGGCAAAAGTTACTCCCAGTGGGCGACACATCTCCTTAAAATACCTTAGCATTGGTGTCAGTGTAAATCATCTGTGGCAAAACATATAAATTGAGTTATGGCTGGAAATTGCCTTCGACTGTGTTTGCTGGTGGTTCTGTGATTCACCAATACTAAAGTATTTTCAGGAGCTTTGTCTCTTGCTGCAGATTTCTCATGGGTGACAAACCTCCTTGTCTGCCATTACACTTAGAAAAAAATACCAGGCCTGAGACAGCAAGTGTGTATTGTATCACAATTCCAGAAGACGTACAGTGTAAAAACAGTAGGATCAAAAGGCCCTGTTCACAAAAGCTTACAAACCCAAGTTAGATACTATATACATGCACAACGAATGCATTATATATGGGTACTAACCCCTTCTCTTTTGGAATTTAAAATGTCTTGCTATGCTATTTATTATCATATATTCTTTTTCATTTATTCGGCAGTCATCTTGTTTTATAATGTTACCCTTTTCTGTTACTTCAAAAAGGGCATCTGCAGTCTGTCTGTACCTGACTCAAATAGTAAGAAAATCTACTCCGGCAAAATGTATTATAATTCACAATTTGAATTTTTTTTCCTGTATTCATTTTTTTTGGACTTGAACTTCACAAAAATTATAATGAAGAAATTTGGCAACTAAAACCTATCAAGTCTGTATAGAATTCAGTGAGATTTCCAGGGTTTTTTTTTAAGGGGTGGTTCACTTTTAAGTTAACTTTTAGTATGTTATAGAATGGCCATGTGAGATTACCTGGTTATCTATTTGGCTGGTGGGGACACCCGCCACACTCTCTGCGAGGACGCACACAGTGGTAAACTTTTCTTTGCGCCAATGCAAGATATTTCCTCTTTGCTATGCACCAGTCTGTAAATGATGTGCCTGGGCAAAAGAATGCTAAAGCAGACACCCTTTCTAGAAGTTTTGTCTCCAATCCTAGGGAAGAATCCAAACCTGTTTCTATTGTTTCCAAGGAAGTCATTGTAGCTGCACTGAGCACAGATTTGTATGACTCCTTGTCAGAAGCCCATGTTAATTTGTCATCTAACGTCCCTCCAGACAAACTCCTTGTTCTCACCACTAGGAAGTCAGGCATCCAGGTTGCAGTAAAACATGTTCTCTTCTGTCTCACACTCTCTGGTGGCCAACATTAAGGGGCAAATTCATCAAGGGTTGAATATCGAGGGTTAATTAACCCTCGATTTTCGACTGGGAATGAAAATCTTGCGCAAATAGTTTGATCGTACGATCGAAGGAATAATCGTTCGATCGAACGATTAAATCCTTTGAATCGAACGATTCAAAGGATTTTAATCCAATGATCGAAGGATTATCCTTCGACCAAAAAAACTTAGCCAAGCCTATGGGGACCTTCCCCATAGGCTAACATTGGGTTCGGTAGCTTTTAGGTGGCGAACTAGGGGGTCGAAATTTTTTCTTAAAGAGACAGTACTCCGACTATCGAATGGTCGAATAGTCAAACGATTTTTAGTTCGAATCCTTCGATTCAAAGTTGAAGTCATAGTCGAAGGTCGAAGTAGCCCATTTGATGGTCGAAGTAACTAAAAAAACACTTTGAAATTCAAAGTATTTTTTCTTCTATCCCTTCACTCGAAGCTAATGAATTGGCCCCTTAGACAGAATGTTGGTAATTATATTGATTCTTGCCCAGTCTGTCAATGTTCAAAACCATCCAGGCCCTTACCTCAGGGTCTGCTCTAGTCACTACCTATTCTCGAGAGACCATGGACTCACATATCCATGCATTTTATTGTGGAATTTCCTCCCTCTAAAGGGGATACTGTTATTTGGGTGATGGAAGATCACTTTAGTAAAATGTCTCATAATCATTCCCCTTCCTACCCTCTTCTCTGCTAAGTCTCTTGCCGAGCATTTCCTATTTAATATATTTAAGTTTCATTGGGCCCCTTTGAACATTGTTTCCGATAGGAGGGTTCCATTTGAGTGTAGGTGTTGGCGGGCTTTTTGTTTTCTTTTATGGATATGGATTTGTTTTTCTCCTCAGTAGTGATGGGCGAATTTGTGCAGTTTCGCTTCGCCGAAAAATTCGCGAATTTCGCGCGAAATTCGCGAAACGGCGAAAAATTCGCGAAACTGCGCCAGCGTCTCGTTTTTGATGCCGGCGCCCTTTTTCGACGCCGGCGCCCGTTTTTTCGACGCCGGCGCCCGTTTTTGACGCCGGCGTCCGTTTTTCAAAAGAAAATTTTTGACGCCAGCGAATTTTTTCCGCGAATTTTTGCGGCCATTTTGCGAATTTATTCGCCGACGGCGAATCGCGCAAATTCGCCGCGAATTCGCGTCTGGCGAATAAATTCGCCCATCACTACTCCTCAGCTAACCATCCATAGACGAATGGCCAGACAGAAAGAACAAAACAATCATTGCAGCAGTATCTCAGATGTTACATCTCCAATAATCAATCGCTTTGGGTAGACTTTCTGCCATGGGCTGAGTTTGCTTACAATAATGTACTCATGTGTCCACTGGTCAGTCTCCGTCCTTTACTGTGTTTGGTTATCACACTAAAGCCTTTTCATTTTCTGGTCATTCCTCAGATATTCCTGCTGTTAACTCGTTGGTTGATCACTTTTCTAAGATTTGGCAGGAAGTGCAAAATTCTTTAGCTTTTGCTGTAGCTGCCCAAAAGAAAGCCTCTGATTGGCATTGTAGGGTGTCTCTCTAGTATCAGGTGGGTGAAAGGGTCTGGCTATCTGCTAGGAACATAACTTTGAAAGTTTCTTCCACTAAGCTAGGACCTACAGTAAGTTCATTGGCCCTTCACAACAGTACTGTCCATTTAGAACTGCCCCCTGAACTTAAAATTGCTTAAAATTTAGTAGTTCAGGAGAACTACTAAAAAATATTATATAGCTGATACCTAACCCCCTCAAGAATTTCAAAAATATATCCTGGTACTCCAAACCATTGCTGGAGATGTGGCAAAGATACAGGAAACATGTTACATATCTGGTGGTCCTGTAGAGAAATACAAAACTTCTGGACGTTGGCCCTTTTTGGTGATTGCGGATTCCACTGGAAATAAGTTTATTATGACTCTGGAAGCAACACTACTAAACATATACAATAAATTTCCAGCAAATTCAATGGAAATATGAAATAGCAACAGCAAGAGACTTTGTCAGTTAAAGACATATTCAAAACACATACCAAGTTTGAAAAATGCACATGCATATGCAATAATGCTAGAGTCAATTATTCTAGAAAAGAAGCTACCTTAGAAAGCTGGTTATATTCCTCTAGGTTATTTAATTTGTTGTGTAATAACTTAATGTCATAGTTATTGTGTAAAATAACCTTTGGTCATGAAATCTGTTTGTTCTGAAAAACTAATAACAATACAGTACAAAAAAAAGGAAGTCGGTCAAAAGCTATCTACTGTGCATACTTGATTCATTTTTATTGGAGCAAGAGGAGGCAAGCATGCATTTAAATTGTGTTTCAGATGCTGTGACTTTAAAGGACAAGGAAAGGCTATTAAAGGGTAGTGGCACACGTTCAGATTCAAGGAGATTTGTCGCCCAGGCAAGATTATTCCCGAAATGTCTTCCCACTGGCTAGAATGTGAACGACGACAGGATGGCACTCGGATCACTTTGTTTTTTTCAAAGTCGCCTGAAGTTGCCTCATGAGATTAGTCGCCATAATTAGAGGAGATTTGTCACTGGGCGACTAATCTCCGCGAATAGCCACGTGTGCCACCACCCTAAGACTTAAGCGCCATGGAAAGACATACGTCTGGTGTTGCCATCAGTGGTATTCTATCCTCTCGTTTTCAATACTTTTTTCAGATCAAGCACCACATTGTAGGAAAAAAAGCTGGCACCTGGACTTCAACTTTTTGTGTGATGAGCCCTCCCTAGTGTTGCCACCCTTCCTTTTTTGTAACTCCAGACGGGGTTGGTGACATTGGGGGGGGGCAGGTTGACAATGGCAGGGGGTGGAACTGGAAAATCATGAGTGGGGCTATGTCAGTGCAATCAGTGCAGCGTCATTCAAGGGGAGTTTCGACCCAGACAGCCCAGTTTTTGCAACCGCTTCCATTTTCAAGGGAGAATTGTGGACACATTATTAAAATATTATATTGTGTTATAAAAAGCTACAGTTTTAGTATTAGTATTAGTCTGTAAGTCCCTTACATGAAGCCAAATAAAGAAATGGAGAAGTGGCACTGAGGGGTTTGTCAGTCAGAAGTGGCCTATTATGGAAAAGAGTTCCAGGAATAAGTCCCCAAAAGAATAGACAATATTTTTGTAATATCCAGTGATCATCATGCCAACTCTGTTATATAATGGTAAATACTGAACAACGATTTATCTATTAATGCCATCCTCTTTGGAAATAAATGTGACTTACATTCCATTATTTTACTGCTTTATACACCACCCAAGTTAAATACTTAAATGTAACCTTCTGTTTTGTGCAATAATAAGGATTGTGTCCTTGCTTCTAATGCATTATAAGTAGGGATGTAGCGAACCGCCGACAATGTGTTCGCGAACGGCGTTCGCGAACACCGGCAAAAAATGCGAACAGTTCGCGAACAGTTCGCGAACTTCGAACATCCGAAAATCGTTCCATTCGAACGATCGAAGGATTTTAATCGTTCGATCGAACGATTTTCGTTCGAATCGAACGATTTTCGTTCGAATCGAACGATCGAAGCCATTGGATCGAATGATTTCATTCAATCCAATGGCTTCGATCGTTCGATTCGAACGAAAATCGTTCGATTTTAGCGATCGAATGGTCGAACGATTTTGACGCGAACGCCTATTGGCGAACGTTGCGCGACGTTCGCGAACTTGCGGCGGACGCGAACAGTCGAAGTTCGCGCAAACTAGTTCGCCGGCGAACAGTTCGCTACATCCCTAATTATAAGTGCCTTTAATGGCTACAAAAGGCAAAATTGGGGATGGGAGTTTGGTCTAGCTTTTTTTATCTAAATTATGAGATAAATTGGATTTTAGTAAACAACCCCTTAGACTTGAAAAAGCTTTTTATTGTTTATCAACAGTTTTGTATCTTTTAAATGTTTTTACCACTTTCTCTCCCCATCACATGCATTTATTGTTATTATTGAAGAGTAGAAATATTTGAGAATACAATATTCAATTCTGTACAAATAAAGCTGTCATATTTCTAATTACTCAAGATAGTTCACAAGCGAGAAGATCAGGTCATATATCATTAACCTTCATGTTATGAAAGCAGTATTCAGCAGCAGAAAATATTGGGATAATTTCACAAAGGCTAGTGTCTTCACCTTGACCTTGCCACTTCTTTAGCAAATAATTCATAATTCAATGGACATACAATTCAGGGCATAAAGGTACAAATACTCAATGATACATGTTCAGCTATCAGTGAATCTTGCCTTAGAAGGCCAAAGTGTGTTTGTAATTATTCTTTTAATTACTGGCAATTGCTTAGAATTCATATACATAATTCTTTTGTAATGTATTCTGTGTTAATTCTCCTAGCTATAGATTTTAACAGCATTCCATCTTCCCTACCATGTAAGCTTTAGAAAGAAATGGCCCCTCAACCCCTCTCCTTTAATATTTGCAAAGCCTATTCCCTAATGTCTGAATATGCAATTTAAATAAAATATACGGTATTAACGAAATACTTAAATTGTTAAATAACTGCATTAAATAAGGTGTTTAATCTCCTCACCATTAGGCTCATACACAAGACATGCACACAAGTATGGGTAAAACTGGGAATCCCACTGGATATTGTTGTTGCTTTTATTGTTAAAATTGGAACATGAAAAGTATGAATGGAAAACATAAGGCAATGACGACATGGAAAAGGAAATAAAGTGGGAAATTGTATCAGGCAGTGCAAAGTTACATTTACAATGTCAATCCATCAACAGGATGCCATCTTTTCCAATTTAAATGATTTAGAATTAACTAGGAATTATGCTATTGTTATATCGCAGATGTCACCGTTTTTTTTCCTAGGGCAGCCTACCTTAATGCCCTATTCAAGGGTGGATGCTCTCTAGCTGTAATTAAACTGCTCTCTATTGAAACCAGGAGAACTGTGGCTGCCTTTACTTCCATCTGTACAGATAACTCATTCATATGCTAAGAAACTGTTAAATTAAACTTATGTTTGATCAGACCAACATGAACCAACATGATTGTAGTCCAATCAAAACCGTCCCCTTGAGCTGACACACATGCTCAGATGATGAGACAGTGTGATCAAAATACTGACCCAATTAATCTCAGAATGTATGACCTTCCAGGTGACCCAAATATTGGTCTACTAATAAAATTCTGATTACATCGAAGGCCTTTTTAAAATACTGTATATAACCTTTATTCAGTCCATTAAAATAGTAACAGACATATACAATATATATATATATATTTATATATATATATATATATATATATATATATGCTGTGATTTTTTTGGTTGGGTGAAAAAAAACATTTTCTTGAACTGCAATCTACACTAGTTTTACTGTACCTGTATTGTAGTCACAAGGTTTTATATATTGAGTTATGAACTTGTCTTACCTGTAGTATAGTCAACAGTTTTAATACATTTAGTACTTTTGTCAGCACGAAGCTTTCAGACCCATAGATTATTTGCAAATTCAGCATGTTTTTTTCTGGCCTTCTTCAAGCAGCGCTTGCTAAACTCTGAATGATAAGTCAGCCATTTACTTACTGCTTAGACTATAAAAACATATAAGCGTAATGAAGTTTTGACACTCTCAGTAGGCTAAAAAAAGGGTAAACAAAAGTCTACTCAATACAGATTTCTTAGACATATATGTCATTACATGGCCCTCTCATTGGCAGGATGAAATTAGCAATCTTATGTGCATCTAGATGCAACTGATGCAGTCAAAATAAGGGTATGTCTCTTGTTATTTTAACATTTTTGTGATACTTTATTAGAGAAGTTACAAAAATATGTATATTTCCTAAACATACCAAACTTATATATTTGTGAAAGTGTATGTGTATATTTGATTTGGTAATAAAAAATTAAATATCATTTTCATTACAATATTGCTTCATTACTTTTTACGCTGCAACCAGATAAAAAAATAAATATCGTTATAAAATAATATTATTTTTTGCCACCCCTGGTAAAATAATGCCTAATGGGAAGTTTTCACCGTGTCTCTTGGTATCTTTTGGGATACTGTCATGGGAAAACATGTTTTTTCAATATGCATCAGTTAATGGTGCTGCTTCAGCAGACTTCTGAACTGAAATCTGTTTTTCAAAAGAGCAAATTGATTTTTTAATTTTGAAATCTGCCATGGCGCTAGACATATTGTCCTTTTCATAGGATTCCCTCGAATTCACTTCAACCCTTGATAAATCTGCCCTTTAAAGTCAATCCCAGTTACCAATGTGACAGAGTAGTAAGACCATTGTGCACTTACCCTTAGATCAGGAGCACTATTGGGAAAGCAGGGAGATTTTAAGCCCCAACCAACAAACATACCTTCCTATACTATCTATTAGCAGTTTAAGTTTGTAGTGCATTTAAAATCAAGTCCCCCAGTAGACAATGTGACTGAGTAATAAAACCATGGTGCACTTCCTTTAAACTCAGGGGCTATAGTGAAAAAGCAAGGAGCTGTTTAGCCCCAGCCAATTAACATACATCTATCAGTAATTCTCTGTTTTAGGCTGAATGGCAGCTAAAGGCAATATTTGGCTACAATTTGTACAAGAAACACAGAAAAAAATCGCCAACGCTCGGACTAATTATAAAAATCATGTCAGAATCCCTTTAATTTGACAGATAGGGGCCCATTCACTAAGTTCGAGTGAAGGAATAGAATTTCAAAGTATTTTTTTGGCTACTTCGACCATCGAATTGGCTACTTCGACCTTTGACTACGACTTTGACTTCGAATCGAACGATTTGAACTAAAAATCGTTCGACTATTCGACCATTCGATAGTCGAAGTACTGTCTCTTTAAGAAAAAACTTCGACCCCTAGTTCGCCACCTAAAAGCTACCGAAGTCAATGTTAGCCTATGGGGAAGGTCCCCATAGGCTTTCCAAGTTTTTTCCGATAGAAGGATAATCCTTCGATCGATAGATTAAAATCCTTCGAATCGTTCGGTTCGAAGGATTTAAATTCGGGAGTCGAATATCGAGGGTTAATTAACCCTCGATATTCGACCCTTAATACATCTGCCCCAAAATGTTTACAGGCTATGGTGGTAGGCTGTTGCAGCAATTTGTTAATGTGTATTTTGTTGACCCCTGTCTGGTTGCATTTGCTCAAAAGTTTAAAAGGAAAAGGATGTATTGCAGTTTGGATTGAAAAAGGAATTAGCAAAATCACAGAAAGGATATAAGTTTATAGGAATTATGCTTCCTATATGATGTATGTATTCTATTGCCCATCTTACTAAGCTATAGTTTGCATGTAACTCATGCTGAGTTTACTTGTGGCCAAGTGGCCCCTTTGCAAGTAAATAAAGGCAACAATGCTCTGTTTTATTATACAATGCTACATTTCCTTATGAACATAATTAAACCTTTGTTAACAGTTTTAGTATTTTCCATACTGAACTTTACACTATACCATTGAAGCCTTTGAAGATCAGGTTAAGATATGCTCTACCTGCATTAATATTTATGTTTCGCCGATTTATCTGCATTGATCTTTATGATATGCAGTTTGGCGTGCATTTATCTTTATGCTATGTAGTGCCATCTGCGTTAAGGTTTAAATGATGCTGATTTTGTGCATTAAGTTTTATACGGTGCTGTTTCATAGGCACTGAGTTTTACTCTTGCAGCAATAAAGTTTTTTCACATTTTATACAGACAGGTTACTCAGCACTGAGCTTTGCTTTCTAAGGACTTTCTAAGGATTTGTCTGTGTATATCCTAGTTAGCTTCATGCCATTTGAACTGTTCCTGTTCATTGTAAATAAACTAAAGAGGTCAGGGCAAACAGCAATAAGAAATGTAGTAGAACATACAGTACAAGGGTCAAAGAAAAAAATCAATAGGCATAGCTGCAAACACTTTATATAGAGATCTGGAGTCCATCACTAAGAGAAGAAAGGATAAGGTATTCTGGATAGCATTTGAACCAAGGGCTGCATTACATGGTGTCCATGCACATATAGCATTGCAGTTTATTTGATTACTGTTTTTGCACACAAGCCTAGCAATTCACCAAGAAACACAAGAAAATGCCTTCATGTATGATTATGACCAGAGAGTAAAGGGTAAGCTCTCATAATTCTGACGTTATTGTAGGAGTAACGTTACTACTTTATTTTTAATTGTGTTTCAAGTTCAAAGGTTAAAGAAATAATCACTTATAAAAGTGAATATTATCCTGGCATGAGTTGTCTGTAAACTGTATTGTGTACATTGGTGCTTTGTATGTAAATTTGTGATGCTGGTGGTGCTCTAAATTCTTTGTGTCCTTATGCATTATAACTAGTGCCTGCCTGTCAATAAGTAACATGTATAGTTACAGTGTATATACAAAATATTTTTAAAGTGTTTATATTTTATATTTTAGTAGCTTAATAGACTTTTAGTTGTCACTGTGCCATGGTTTTTTTTTTTTTTTTTACACCATTACTGTTTCATTCTGTGATTGGATGGAGCAGATTTTTCTCTGGTATTCAATGCAATTGTTTTTCACCAACATTTTTTTCATTGGTATTTATCATTTTAAAGTGTCAGTCAATGACAGTAACTTGAAGGGGTTGCTATGTTGATACTACAAGATGATTCTGTGGCTACAACTTTGAGGTCAGAAAAGTTGTGAAATACCATAGTAAGCATGCTTCTGATAATGAAAAGTGACGTTTGGGTCCAGGTAGTTATTATAAAGCTTCAGGACTCAGACATGATTAACAGTTTAAGGAAAATACCACCCCAATAAAAGAAGGTAACCAAATTTGCCCATATGCTCCAGAGTCCATAGGGTAATTTACGTTGAGCAGAGAGCACTTCTGTCCAGGGTCTGAATGCGTTCTGCTCCTCATGCCAAAAATACATGATGAGATGCAGAGTGCAGTCACCCCCTCCATCCTTCATGAATACAGCTCTGACAAATGTAAAACAGAGGATGGAGAACTGCAGCAGCTCTTTAAGAAGGAAAACAATGCCTTTCCTTTCGTAAATAACCTAACCTGAAGTTGCCAAAAGCTACCTGCTCATGCACAAATGCTCTGCAATAACACCACTGCGCTCTATCTGTAAATGCAAACCCCGGAATCTAAGGAGAACCTAAAAGAATGTGTAAGGGTGATCTGGGGGAAAAAAAATTTTGGTGGTGGCCAAAATTGGGCAAATCATGAATAAAAAGGGTGAGTTGACAGCTCTGCAAAACTTTGACACATCAGTTGCATTTGACGGATCGTATTTTAACAAGAGTTTGTATACATCTACATGTGGTGGGACCAAAACCATTTACCTTGCTACTAAGGGTACCCAATATACGTAGCATTCCATAGAAAGATCGCTACCCCTGCTCTGCATTGTTTACAGGCTCATTAAATTCCAAAGGTCTATTAAACTGCTACTGAAATGAAATAAATAATACACAATAGTTTTGATATTGATCATGCTTGTGCTACAAGTGCTCCAAAATATATTGCCAGCAGCTCATAATATTTTAAAATGCGAAATTAGAACATAAAAAATATTTGAAAATATTCCTCACCTTGCAAAATACTTAAAATATCTATAAAATATTTCACCTTGCTATAAACATGGCATGAATTGACAGGTAGCTCTTGATCTGATATCTTTTACTTTTGATTGCACTGAAAATGAAAGGTATCACCCATTGACAGCAAGTGCCCTTGATTTGGCAATACATACAGTATATTTCTTCAATTAGAGACACACAAGAGAGCAGCTGCTTCTTGTAATATGCAGGGATTGAAATAGAAATCATTAGTAATGAGCAATCTCAAAATTTACCTGCTCTTGTGAGAGTTGAGTTATTAACTCTGGCATCAATACTTCATTTTTGCATATGTTTGATTACTAACATAGGAAATATCCAGAGCTTGTTGCAAAGCAGATACCAAACATCTTACTGAATACATTTTGAAATGTGAATGACACTCAAATTAAACCCAAAATGTATTTGCTTATACAAATGTTTCCAGGAGACAAGCATAAATGTATTTAAAGACAATGCTACCTTGTTTCTATGTACAGTACATCATTGTTTGTTTTAATGTATGATCTATTGTATAAAACACAGACACAATTACGCATCACTTTACAAAGATTTTTCATTATTTACATCCTGCCCCAGTGGCACTTATAGTAGTGTGAAAAGCCAATGAAATACCCAGTGCAAACTCACATAGGGACAGGAAGAATTTACAATCCCTTCGAGATAGTGCCTTCATCCCTTAAATTAACTACATGTTATTTCTGTTAGTCTTGCAGACTATGGTAAACAAGATTGTTAGGTACCATCATTCCTAAACCCTTTCCATTGCTTACTTGCCTACAGTGATAGATTTCAAAATACTATGTGAATGTTTGTTACTATGGCAATAATGCATTCCTTTATAGTTTCTCTGTCCACATTGTTTATGTTTTTTCAGTAACAACATAAAAGACTTGGATTTCTCATCTTTACTGAGTTTAGAAGCCCATTTATTAACAGTTGGATTTTAGTGGTATTTTTTTTGTGGTATTAGAGATTTTTGAACCCAAAATTAAACTCATTTTCTCTAAAACCATGAATGGCACGAAAGTTATTAAAAAGATCCGACTATAAAAAGTACAAGCAGGAAAAAAGGTGAATGATGCTCTAAAAACCTCTAAACCCTCTTCATTTTTTAAAGCAAATTACTAACAAAAAAATTCAAAAACCTCTAAAATAGTGATCAGTAGTGATGGGCGAATTTGTGCAGTTTCGCTTCGCCGAAAAATTCGCGAATTTCGCGCGAAATTTGCGAAACGGCGAAAAATTTGCGAAACGACGCCAGCGTCTCGTTTTTAACGCCGGCGCCCGTTTTTGACGCTGGCGCCTGTTTTTTCGACGCTGGCGCCCGTTTTTTGCGCCGGTGTCCGTTTTTTCGAAAAAAAAAAATTTGACGCCGGCGAATTTTTTCCACGAATTTTCACGCCCGTTTCGCGAATTTATTCGCCGACGGCGAATCGCGCAAATTCGCCACGAATTTGCGCCTGGCGAATAAATTCGCCCATCACTAGTGATCAGTGAATTTGTCCCATTTTGCTTCAGCACGTATTTTGCGAATTTCCTTCGAAATTTGTGAAACTGGTGAAAAATCCACGAAACGAGATTTCAGCATCAAAATGGGTGGCGGCGTCAAAGTTGACATCAGCGTCCATTAAAGTTAATCTTTAAAGGGGCATCTGTTAATTAAAATTGGTGCCCTCGTCGGAACAGTCGCCAGCGTCGAAAAAACTTTGAAGCCGGCGGAAGCATCATCAAAATGTACCGCCAACGCCGAATTTTCACCAGCAAATTTTCATGGCAAATTCGGGAATTTATTTGCTGCGACGAAACACGCCCATCACTACTCTTAAAGTCCGAATGGATAAAAAAAGGTCAAATAGCATCAGCACAGCTCTCATCGAACGATTCGAACTAAAAATCGTTTGACTATTCGACCATTCGATAGTCGAAGTACTGTCTCTTTAAGAAAAAACTTCGACCCCCTAGTTCGCCACCTAAAAGCTACCGAATGTCCCCATAGGCTTGGCTAACTTTTTTTGGTCGAAGGATAATCCTTCGATCGTTGGATTAAAATCCTTCGAATCGTTCGATTCGAAGGATTTAATCGGTTGATCGAATGATTATTCCTTCGATCGTTTGATCGAAGTATTTGCGCAAAATCCATCGACTTCGATATTCGAAGTCGAAGGATTTTCATTCCCCAGTCGAATATCGAGGGTTAATTAACCCTCGACCCTTGATGAATTTGCCCCTAAATGTTACACGTGTATAGGAGCTAGCACATTCTCTATTTGTTAGTAAAGGTTTCATATGTATGGCATTAGGTCACAATTATGTCATTGCTACTGCTGTGTAAATGTAAGATTCACACCTAGGGCATAAAATTCACTACTAAATTTAATTAAAGAAATAAATAAAGACATAACAGTATTCCCAAAGTCTTTCAGCAATCATTTCACCAAAAAACAAAAAAAAAACAAAAAAAAAACAATGTCATTGTATAAAACACAATTTTAAACAATAAACAAAGCTCTAAATTAGCATATTGTTTGGAAAAATAAAGAAGAAAAAACAGAAGATAAAGTGCAATCTGTTTTTAAATACTTTGAAGCAAAATGGTAATTATTTTAGAGAAATTTCCAAATACAAGTTTATTTATCAGCAGAAATACTTTTTTTTGTCATATTCTAAATATTTTAAACTTTTCAGGGCTTGATTTCGTATACAACATGGTTTAATATTGCTATAATTTAGCAAAAAGTATTGAAATCTGTTAAATAACATCCATTGCCTAAATCACTTTATATGGATGTCTAAAGTACCTGCGTCAAGTTTATAATGATGTTGACTACACAATAAACAAATGCTTCCTTATGACTCAGCTTACTTAGTCTTTTATAATTGCTTGTTTTAAGAGAAAAGTGAAAAACACAAGTATACTTTATTTTTGGAGTGTTACGGTTTAAATTGCTAACCCAGAAAAAAATAGCATAGAGTTTTAGGGAGGGATAACGTTATAAAAGTCACAACATTTGTATCAGTCTTGTAACCCATAGCAACCAAGTAGATGTATTCAAACCGCTGTCCAGAAAATGGTGTCTTATAATTTTTGGTTACAAGGACTGTAGCGGACTTTGCATGTTTAAAGGAGAACTAAAGCCTAACTAAAGAAGTAGGCTAGAAATGTTGAACATGTATGTTTTGCAACCACACCAGGGAAGATCTGTGCCTCCAAAGATGCCTCAGTAGCTCCCGATCTTCTTTTCTGCTTATTCACTGCACATGCTCTATACTGCTGTCACTTACTGAGCTTAGGGACCCCTATACAATACACAGTACACATATAATAGAAATGTCACAATATAAGGCTGATTAGTAATTAATACAGATAATTACTACATGGCAGCACAGAAACCAGTGCAATTAGCACCAGAATTTAATAATCAGCCCTGTAGCTTCAGTTTTTATTATACACAGAAATGGAGCGCTCAAACCTTGTGCATAATCCTTTTGGATCAGGTGCTCAGCAGTAATTAGCCCAACCTGCCTCGGGTCAAGGGGATACTATGCATTATCCAGTAACTGCAGACAAAAAAGTGTTTTATTATAGGCCAACCTAATTTTCTGTTTGATATTTGCGACGACCCCTAAGCTTACCTTCTCAACAGCTGTTCAGAGCCCACTGAGCATGTGCGTCTCGCAGACCCCCTGTGACAAGTTTGAAGTCTCGGATCATTGTTTATTTCTCCTTTAATTACATTACTCCATAGAAATTCAGATGATTCATGCATTAAATACATTATAGTAGATCCATCTGTTCTCTTTGTGGATCTGAAGACAAGCCCTGTTTAGGAGTGGAACAATACCTTTGTTTTCTTGTATTCCTGTGGATGCTGTTGAGTACTCTTACTTAAGTGTAATAAAGCATTTCCTGTGATGTCCCTTCCAGTTTCAAATATTGCAATGTTTATGCTAACGAATCACAACTTCCTTTTTTATGTGTGGCTTTAAATGATGGCAAGACTTGCATAGTGATTCTTCCTTTGAAGTGATAAAACCAACAAATACACCAGATACAGCAGTGGGTGAATGAAAAGTCAAAAGGACCCATTATAATTTAATCAACATGCCAATGCAAGAAGGGGCTTGTGTCTGTAAGTCCTACTGCAAAATATATATTTTTAACTTTCATCAAAAACAGCTTCTTAGAAATTCTATTGCCTCAAAAAGGAAACTTAGTGGCCTTTTTATTAAACCTCAACTTTTTCTGATCCTGGTTTTAAAGGAAAAAAACTCAAATTTTTAGAGGGAAAAAAAACTAGAATTTTTTCAAGATTATACTCCGAAGCTGCTTAAAATTTGAATCTGAAATTTAACCTGTTGAAGTCATGTAGAAGTCAGCGGCAGATGTCCTTTTACAATTTGAAGATGTTACTTGACATCGTGATCTGCACTAGTGTTCGATAATTCAAAAAGTTGTAAGATTTGAGCGCCAGAATCGAAAAAGTCGCACAATTGGAATTGTCGCACGATTTTATCAAGACTTTTCCGGCACTGACTTTTTTTGATCTGATTTCTTGATAAATTAGGTTTATTTGTGAATGGGATTAATAAGAACGACCTTGTTTTAATAAAAAAATGGGAATTTGAATGTTGAAAATACACTTCTTTATAGAAGTTCACCAGGTTTTAGCTGCCAATTTTTTTCATTCCAGTTTTCTAGTTTTTTCAATTGATAAATCTCAAAAATTCAAGTTTGTGTTTTTTCCACGGCAATTTGTAAGAAAAAGTCTCAATACAGTATGACATGAGGATTTTAAACTGGTTCAATTTATCCTGCAAATGAGTGAGTTTGCTATATTTCCCAGCACAAGGTATGTATAAGCATTGGCATTTGTCTATGAGCACATCATTTGTATTCTTAATTTAGTGAAGTAGATAAAGGGATACAACAGAAGCAAAAGTGAATGAAAAACCCCATAAGATGGAACTATCCAATTAAAATGCATGGTAAGTTATTCTTTGGCAATAATACTGACTACGGCGTATTGACATTACAATAGTTTAGGAACATCAACAGTAACAAATCAATAATGTTATTTATATTTAATCATCAAAAAACAGGTGACCATAGATAACATAAGCATTATTATATTAACAGTAGTGCACACTCGAGCTCCTATCAGTCTGGCCTTTCATAACTGAACAACAATATGCTCTTACCACATTCACCTAGCTCATAAGATACCTCTCCAGTTCCAAATGTTCACTGTTAGATTCTCTAGAGCTATCATTTCCCATCACCATCAGCTAGCCATTACAACTGGGCCCATCAGTTAGACCCACCCATAATTCCTTCAACACTTATGGTCACCCATAAACCACAATAAAAATTACCATTCCATATCATTTCTCCCTGGAATACTGACAAGGACCCCATTCTCAGCTGTGACAAGCATGTCCCCGTCACCTATAACCATTTACCTAATTATCTGCCCCAGCCTACCTAATGCTGACAACTAGCATACCCCTGCCCTAAAAGTCCATAACTGTGCTGCCCTCAAAGGCCTCAAGTCACAATTAGCAAAACAACAAATTAAAATGATAATCCTCCCCTATTCTAGGTAGGGTAAACGGGGACCTTTACTTTAAACCAACCCTCCCTAAGCATACCTATCTCAGCAACTACACCCCCTTAATATCTAACCCATTCCGAATGTATGAACTGGCCTGTGCCCTTACTGAACTGAGCATAGGTCATGAAGCCCCCTCCTTCAAGCTGCTGTGATTGTTGCTCACATTTTTCATGTCAGGGACTTTGCATGAAGGCTGTATTATAGATTTATATATTTTATATTAGGATACACTGTGACAATTTCACAATGTAGAGAAGTACACACAGGAAAGACAACATTATAATAAATAATAAAAAGTATAAATATACAGATATAAAAAGCCCTGTGGTAAGAGACACTGTAGAAGGGAGGCCCCAACCCTGTAGAGCTTACAATCAAATGAGTGGATAAAACACAAACACAAATAGAAGGGAAAAAGTGCACAAAGTTTTGGGTACTGCTCAAGATAATGTTAAAAAAAAGCTTAATATTCTGAGACAAACAAAGAAAATTATATCATAAACTGTGCTATTGTGTCTTGTCCCTGGATGAAGCAGGAGTAACTGATGACCCTCTAGTTGTTGAACTACAATTTCCAACATCTAATTCTCGGGAAAAGCTGGGTCTTCATTTAGTGATGAGCACAATAACCAAACAATTCCTCTACTCTGACATATATGCAGAAAGCCACACTTATCTACATCCAGAGAAGCAAAACTTGCTGCTGAAGATATTTTGTCGAGGGATTTTCCTAGAATCTAATTTTTAATGTAACTCTCAGCAGACTTGTGTAAGTCATGACATTTATTGTGGGCTATAACATTATTCCTTGAGGGACACTATCTGGAGCTAATTTTATCCAAAAGGGTCACACTGTGGCTTTGTCACCTCTGTGGCACTGACCTAAATGAGATGTTCTTGGCCATTCTTTTCAATGAATTTTAAGATGACAGTTACAGTAAAGTACATTTTGAGGTATATATATTAAAAAGAGTAACAGCACAAAATATCATGTAATTTAAGTTAATAAAAGAAAATGCCTGCCGAACACCACCGTAGCCGATATAAATAAATCATTCTATATACACACACATGTACATACGTGTGCACACATGTGATATTTTGATCTTATGAGAACAGCGCAGACATGTATTTTCAACTAGATTGAAATATTTATTTTTCATTTTGTTTGCTTATGAGAAGTTGTTTTGCCAACCAATTACAAGGCCACTCACTAAAATTGAATTGTGCCAGAAATATGTGCAGTGGTATGTATACAAAAGTAATTACACTAAAGAGGTTGTATTTTAATTTTAAACATGCCCTGTAACTGTGCAAGAAAAGCTGAAGCTGGGGAATATTATTTAAATCTAGACTGCTGCATCACTCTGTTAGTTCTCATATAGACTTCTATGAAAAAGTTAATGTGACATTTTGCTACCAAGGACAGAATACCGGATGTGCTGAGACTTATGGAGCAATCAAAGGTGACCAAGGCTCTGCCGAGGGTCTTATTAAGTTAGACTTCAATCCCACACCTTTAGCTTATTAAGCTGTCAAGTTTCTGTGATTAAAACCAAAGAAAGGTCAGTGGCAGACCTTAAGAATTTCCTTGGACTAATGTTTTCTTATAGGCCTTCAGACCCAAATGAAGACACTTTGCTTGATACGTGTTTTTAATTTGTATTTTGAGCTGGATTTGCTCATAGCTTGAGAAAATCTTCAATAGGTTTTGCTCCTTCAGAACTCTGCATATCGTTATCAAAATCCTAACCAATAGGAATAGATGATGGCTTTGCATATCATCACACTGCAGAGATCAAAGGCACAGGTTAATGGGGATCTGTAGAAGTATAATTATGTCCAAGGTAAGTAATAAGGGATACAGGCTACCGGTGGGGCTATTCATATAAGCTTCAGACTTTTAATAGCCATGCATTTAATAGTTCTCTGAAAGATGCTCTTTTTTTCCCTGTCGGAGTTTCAGGTCTCTTGCACGCAACATTTCATATAGGCTTTCATATTACATAATCTTTTTTTTAGCATCTGCTTAATTTGAACACTCATAGAGGCAGTTTCTTTATCAGGGCTTATGTTCTTACTATTGGGTTTAAATTCTATTTTGTTGCATGTTATGTCTGTAAATAGACTCCTATGTAGGGATGTAGCGAACTGTTCGCCGGCGAACTAGTTCGCGCGAACTTCGACTGTTCGCGTCCGCCGAATGTTCGCGAACGTCGCGCGACGTTCGCCAATTGGTGTTCGCGTTCGATTCGAAGTAAAATTTCGTTCGACCATTCGACCATTCGACCGTTCGATCGCTAAAATCGAACGATTTCCATTCGTTCGAACGATTATAAGCATTCGATTGAATTAAAATCATTCGATCGAATAGCTTCGATCGTTCGATTCGAACGAAAATCGTTCGATCGTACGAATAAAATCCTTCGATCGTTCGATCGAACGATTTTATCGAGCGTTCGAAGTTCGCGAACTGTTCGCGAACTGTTCGCTTTTTTGCCGGTGTTCGCGAACGGCGTTCGCGAACATCAAATCGGCAGTTCGCTACATCACTACTCCTATGATTAAATGTTCTTATTCATCTGTATTTATTATATATCTCTTACTACTTTATATTTGTGTAGTATAACATATATTGTGTACTCCCCTACATAGTGGCTTTTCTTTAATATTGAAAGAGACTTATAGAGTGCATGTCACCCTAAAAGATAATTTCATTTTTTCCCATGTCATGTTAGTTGAGCAAAATACATTTTACTTACACTATAAAATGTAATTAAATCTTGTTTTTTTTAAGTCTTGGCATTCACAATCTCAGCAAGCCGACAGGTGCAATTTGGGGACACTGTTTTTCAGGAAAGTTTTTATCACCCCAAAATCTTGTGAATGTGTCAGAATGGGGACCTTATGCCCACGCCAATCACAGCTTCACAATTATAGATCATGAGTGTCACGACCGGCACCCAATACCAGAACAAGTGCCAAGTACCCTGGTCTCGGCTCGGCTTCACCAATAGTGTGACCACAGTTGGGCTTCGGGAGGAGCCCTCAGCTTACTTGGGTGCCACCTGGACTTAACGAGGGGTACAAGGCGAGATGTTCTGGCTGGCGAAGGGGCACGGCTGTTAGTAGAGTCTTTTGGGCCAAAGGTCATGGTACAAAAGGATTAGGCAGGCGGATGGTCAGACAGGCTGGGTCGAGGGAAGCGGGTATCAGAATCGTAGTCAGACAGGCAAGGGTCAAAACCAGGTTAATCAATCAGAAGATTTCAAGCAGGAGAGTGGTCGAGATTCAGGCACAGGTCAGGATACAGAATGGAGAGTCGTCAGGAAACAGTCAGGGGTCAAACCGGATAATCAGAATACAGGATACAGAATACAGGCAGACAGATAGCACAAGGCTTCAGGAACCACAAGGAGCAAGATCCTATCACGGGCACTGGCTGGGGGTCAGAATGGGCCTTAAATACTGTCCAAGTTCGCGCCAAAACATGCGCATTTTCACGCTAGCACGCCTGTACCTTTAAGAGGCGCGCATGCACGCCACGCGCACCCTAATAATCAATATGGCGCCTAGGAAACACGCAGTGGGCCTCCCCACTGGTGGAGCGGCGGGCGACCCCGCCGTGCAGGTAATTTTATGACAATGAGGAAGCAGGGGAATGTGAGGAAAGCAGTGACATCTAGGAAGTGCTGAATGGTAAGTGAAAGTAATTGACTGCCCTCTATGTTTTAAACATAAAGGCGGGCAGGCAACGCATGATTTACAAGATATCAGATATTTAAATACCTTTATAACAGGTATGGATGTTTTAATAATAAAAATAATTGGTTTTTCATGTGTAATTGGCAAAGGACTTTTATTATACAGCTTTTAATGTGTGAGTGACAGGTACCCATTATGTCTTCTTTTTTCTTCCCACAAATCAACATATATTTATTAACAAAAATTTGGTCTCACTTACTAGAACTCCATACAAATATTTTTTTTTTTTAATCTTGGGATAATGGAAATCGTTTGTCAGGTTACATGTTTAACTTTCTCTTGCCTCTGGCACAGGCAATTTTCCCTTGGCAACTGCATTCAGTTTTTCCTTCTTTTTGAGAATTTCAGTAGATGGTTCTAAATGATATTGCTGAGATCTTCTTGAGGCTTCTTTAACTAGTTGTGCAGCTTCTGTGTCTTAAGCATGATCCTGGTTGCACTTTCTATGGGTAGCAAGCAGTTCAAATTTCTATCAGGAATGTAGTTATTGCAAGCAGCTACCAATTCATCATAATCCTACCCTAGCAAGCTTAATTAGAATACTTAATTAGAATGATTTTATCTTCTCCTCTCTAACTTACACTACTGAGCAACACGCATATAGTATATGTAGGCCAGTATCATAGGCAATAGAAAACTGTCTTAGGGTAAACTAGCACAGGACACATTATAGGAGTCTTACAATATGTGTATGTGACAATGTGAAATTATATAAACATACGTCAATTGAAGAATTGAAGCCGAAGACTCTTTTTTTTAAATATATTTTTAAAGCATTTAGTAGGTTTCATAAAGTACATTTATGAATGCACTGTTCCATACATGCTGCTCTCAGGCTATCGAGTACATAGATAGATTTCCCATCATTAACATTAATTCACTATCTAGGCAGCAAATGACAATTGCACTTCATTATACATGCAATTAAACATAATGTTAACATTTGCTCACACGTTTTAAATTTGCCCATACTGTACATTATTTCTGAATTTAAAGGAGAATTAAAATAATAATAAATTATGTAATTGGTTGTGTGTCATATTCTCAGAACCAATTAATATTTATAAAAGAAATGAAGTCCTGGTGTTTAACAGGATATATATCCCTTGTGTAGAACACATGTGAGTTTACTGTAGATCTCAGCAGATACTGTTCTCTTGTGGCAATTTTAGTGTAAAATCTGGATGTTGGAATAAAGGTCACCACATCTGCATTGCCGTCTCCCCTTGTGTCAAGTCTAAAGCTTTATCTACTTAACTGGAAATAAAAGCTTTTTTGTTAAATCTCCAGACTCTGTTCCAGGGTAAAGGGATGAAAAGAAAAAAAAAAACAGGACCGGTGGAACTGAATAATGTTTGTGCATGTTTTATGGCACTCTGCATTCTAAGAGAAGACTTTTGAGAAACCTAATCAATACTACAAGCATGTCTTATGCCATATAAATGTTTTTTTCTTTCTGCTGAAGTAATCATTCACACTCTCAAGCAGCAGATATAATAAGTGCTACTCATGTCTTGTTGTTAAATCACCTGTGACTGGTTTCATATATCAGAAAATCCGCAGCTAACAATAATTTCATAATACCCTGCTGACAACATTTTATGGCCTTCACTGTGTAAAGATGTGGAAATATCACCAGTGGTTCTAACGGTGATGTATATACCTTTCTGACTGTTTTTTCCTTTAGTCTAGCCATGGGAAATATGATGTAACAATTATTTAATTTATGTTTTTATTCTTGTCCTTGGGTACAGCAACAAGGCCTGAAGGTGGGATGCACTGAAAAAAAACAAACAATTATAACAATCACATATGCTTGTAAATGATAAGTTTATTTATAAACTATCACAATCAGTAACCTATTTTGATCTAATCCCAATTTACCAGTTCAGGAAGCAGAAGAGATATATTAGTTTTGTGGTGGGTCTGTGAATATAATGTACTTTATACTGTGATGCCATCACATTTTTAGGTGTAAAGAGTCACATTGCACAAATGTCACAGCAGACCTCCTCCATTCTCATGCTCTCATGGGGCAAAGTTATAGTATTTGCCCTATTTTATATTTTTACCAGGCAAGGCAAGCAGCTGCATCTAGGATTGGAAGGAAAATGACATGATATCACTGAAAGGGAAAAAGAGGCTAGAAGTGCATGTGTTATATTAAAAAGAGTCACTCAACATAATGGATAGACATTCAGACCTCTTTGAGTAGAAATTAAAACTGAGCTTGGTTAACATTGATGGACTGGCTTTCCTGCTATTCATATGCAATTACTCCCAGCAGGAAATATTGAACATATCCTCATATTAATTCAGGCACTCTACCACCTTTCTCCACAACAATAATAAACTTCAATAATCAAGTTTCTGCAAGCCTGGGGTAAAAGGTGGACAATATCACACCTGTATATATATTTCTCAACCAAAACTATATATTCATTATTTTAGAAAATTGAATCTTGCAGAATTTTTGATTAAACAGAATAATGGAGTTTCATAACTTTCCACTCTTCAATATACCAAGTATTTCATGCCCAACAATTATTTTACCCAATGTTCATTTACCTCTGTATTGTACCAAGGCATTGTTTTTTTTTTTTTTTGTACACATATTAGGCAGTTCAATTTTTATATTACAATTTAAGATCCCTTCCCCACTATGTGCATACAAGATGCAGTGGCACATACAATTTATAAACTATGTTCTACATTGTTGGAGAATCATGGACAGAGAAGAAAATTCAATCCACTAATTGGACTGATCTCATGAGTGGAGAAACACAAAGTTTAGTATGACTTACTAAAGGTGGCCATACACTGGCAGATAAAGCTGCCGATATCGGTCCTTTAGACTAATTCAGCACTGTTGGTGGGCATATCAGGGAAAGATCCGCTTGTTTGGCGATGCTGCCAGACAAGCGGATCTCTTCATATATGGCCAGCTCAAGAGTAGACATGTTGATATGATATATCTGTGTGCGCCAGGAAAGAATGGTTCCTTGAAGGATATAACATATATAGATCAGATACATAACTATAGGTCAATGGGCCTTTGTTCTATCTGTAAGTGTTGTTTCATTATTTATCCCCTTGTTTGTCAATGTGTTGTAGACCCCTACACCTTGACTTGCTGGACTTCTATAATTAAAGGGGATTTAAACCCAAAAAAAATGAATTGGTGTAAACTTATTCAGAGTGGTTGTAATTTATATTCATTTTCTGGTTTCTGAGATATTAGCATAGTTTTAGACAGTTTTTTACTGCTAGGCAGGCTTCAGCTCATCAGCTTTTTGAAGGCCCAAAGTGTCAGCGACTGTAAGGGGCCTATTTGCTAGATTTGCAAAGTGATATTTGGCTAATGAAGAATATTACATTAAGAAATGCTAAGTATTGTTATTTAAGCAAAAAAAAATATGTTTAGGATTTTTATGACATGTGCATCCACTGTATATAAAGATTTTACAAAACACAGGAAGTAAGTGATGCCTTATAAATATATCAGAAAAAGATCTTTCTGGCACAATACCATGCTTAATAAAACAGCTGCAATGCACACCCACTCTTAAACAGCTCAGGATTTAAATCATCAAATGAGAATAAATCCCTTCCAAAGGTCTTGCCATGCATGTAATCAGATGACAAATTTTGGTACCTAGGTGCCTATGGAGATGCATGCAAAATGGTTCTATATCTGATCAGAGTTTGGAACTACATCTGAATAATTTACATTTAATCAATCTCCAAATACAGCAGCCATGAATTCATGCCTTATAGCACATTTAATGACCAAAAACGTACCAAGCATACATTGTCATAGTAACCTTTTTGTTTGATGTGTGCTTATATTTCCAAACACTTCAGTGTACATGTATATTATGAAACAATTTGTTTTAGAATGCTTAGACATACTTTCAAAGAATTTGTCATGTCTGCTTTTATTTATACTTTAAGATCAAATAATGTATAGAAATGTACGCAAAATATTTGTGCAGTGTATGAAAACATATCTGATTTCACTCTGTCTCTTTGATATGAAATACAGTGTTTTAAGGTTCAGTAGCAGTAGAAAAATGTATTATTCCTAGAACACAGGCATGATTTAATAAGTTCTATGAATAGTCAATTTGCATGACATCAGCCTGTAACTGGTGGTAATGGATTGTTGGGTTGATTTTATACCACTTGACATCACATTACAATGCACTGAATAAATGTTAACCTATAATCCCCTTAGTAAAAGCTAGCATTGTTTGTCTTCCCTTGTAGAAGCTACATTGATTTTCTTTTATTGGATGTTCAACCGCAGAAACCTAGATTGATTACTGTGAATTAAAATACGCCAAGAACATTCGTATAGTCTGAAAAGACCAATCCTATTATGAAAGCAAAGGGAGTGTTTTTTTTTTCTCTATACCACATGTGTGGAATGACCATTTCAATTTAATTTTTTCAAGCTTCACTATTTTAAATTCAAACTGCTACAATGCTGACCTCTTGTATGGACCCATGACCCTTGACCCTGAAACATCTGACCAGTCAAGGCTCTGGGGGTGTCAAATTAATAGAAGTCTTGCTCATTAATTGCATAAGAAAAAAGCCAAAGAATTCATCACCTCAGTCATGGCCATTGCTTCCTTTTGACCTCTTCTCCCACAAGGCTTTTGCTGCTGGTCACAGCTGTGGTTTCCCTATACCCAGCCTACTTGCCATATAATTATTCTGAATCAAGCCCTATTAATCAAACCAGGGCTGTGTTTTAAATGGAAATTGCAGGATTAATACAAGCATACATTTCATCTTGAAAATCTTGATGGCTTTAGCACATGGAATCCAATTGGAATATAAAAGAGGGGATGCTGCAACATGATTCAATTAGGAGAGGCATGCTGCACATTAAGTTATGTATGCCAGCAGGGCCCTTTGATTTTATGGAATATAATTTTATACAGCATATAATCTAGGCACCTCACATAATTTAATGAAAGAGAAAACAATGAGACTACATATTCCATAAAATAAAGAAAGAAAAAAAGATTTAAAAAAGCATGCATAATTAAATAGTATTGCCGTTTTCAGATAAGCACAGTGTGTGCAGTCCTTTTCTAAGCTTCTGCCTTGCTTACACCATGTAAATATCTGTCCGTATGTTTTTATAAACTACAAAAAGTCGGCTCAGCCTTGGAAATACAAAGAAATTTGAAGGAAACCCATTTATTCTTCTGTTTTGGTTCCCTATAAGTAGAACAGTTGGGTCAGATCAAACCTACTGGTATGTATGGATTGTAAAAGGAAATCAGTAAACATGTGGATGCAAGCTATGTACTGTACGAAGAATACCTCAGATAGAATAAAAAAAAGACCAGAGTGGCATGATGCCAACCCTTGCTTTATAGATTATAAAATACATATCTATGAAATCCCCAGTGTAGAAATCACACATTGTCATTAGAAATATATATATGAGGTAAATGGGCATGAGATATCTTTGTCTGCGTCTTCTCTTTCTACCTTGCAAAGATAGCTTATTTTTCAGCATTATTTTGATCTTGAAATGTGAACAGATCTTGTTTTTATGACTATTTTTTAAATATTCTGCTATTCTATTAGGCCCATATCATGCACAACAGTTTTAGGGTTAGTCCACACGAGGAGATTCGGGGAGATTTTGTCGCCTGGCGACTAATCGCCTCGTCTTCTGATCGACAATCTCCCCGTAATGCCTCAGCGTGTTTTCCCAAAGGCTACAATGAAAAGTTGCCTGCGCTAAAGCACACGTGGCGATGCGTTTTCAATAGTCGCCCAAAATCTCCCCGAATCTCCTCGTGTGGACTAACCCTTAAAAGTGTTTGCACAACATTGCATATTTTCAGGCAAAACTTTGGCGAAAATCTCCAGTGAAGACTCCTATTGCCAACAGTGGGAGGCAATGTGGAGTTATTTTTAACTGGAATAAAGCATGTTAGGCAAAAGTATGCCACAGTCATTGGTGCCCTGAAACATTTAGGTGTACTGTATGTTTCACAGGACCATATTGAATGGACATTTTACAGTATGGTGCTAATTTATTTACAGAGAAATTTGCGAAATGGCAAAAATGTATTGAAATGCATTGAAGTCAATGGGTGTCCAAATAATTTTGATGCACATAAATTTTGATGCGAACGGCAATTTTTATACGGACGACTATTTGGTCCAAATTCATTAAAGTCAATGGGCGTGCACCAATTTTAATGCGCGACATATTTGCAGCAAATATGTCATCACTACTAAGATATCCTCAATATGCTTCTGGACATCTCTACTGTCCTTGCAAAACTACAGTCTTTACAATTACACATACCTGCACTTCTTTCATGCTGCACCATGCCTCTCCAATTCTCAAACATCTGTTCTTCATAGCAAAGGTAATTAATTCTGCTAGGATCCAAAGATACTGTTTTGGAGCACTATCTTTTCCAACACTGGACCCTATCAGACTGTTTAAAGGAGAAGGAAAGGCTTTGTGCACTTGGGGGTGCCAAATGTTAGGCACCCCAAGTGATTGTATTGAGCACCACAGAGAGATCCTCTTCCTTCTTCCTCTTTCGTTGTGTGGCTGCGCATGCACAGTAGAACAAAAAGCCAAACTTTAACTAAAAAGTTGGCTATTTCATTCAACTGCGCATTCATCTGCCCCAGGAAATTTGAAGAAAGAAGAAGCCAGAAGAGGATCACTCCGTGGTTCTCACTGGTATAACCCCAGCCCCAGTTTTCTGCTGATAGGAGCACCGGCCTGGGGTTTCATGTAAGTCAATACAATCATTTGGGGGTGCCTAACATTTGGCCCCCCAAAGTGCACAAAGCCTTTCCTTCTCCTTTAATAGAGTTGTTTAGCCTTGTTCCCATACAGTTTATTTGACTTTGCCAAGTCAGATAAGTGTAAAACAGCTATGCTATATGCACTAAACAGTGAACATAGGAATTCTTAAATTATAAATAGGCCTTTTAGGTATCAGTTTTTCCCCTTTTTTTCTTGCACCAAATGCATTAGAGTAAACAATGGGTGTTGTTTCTCGCATCAAATTCATCAAATTCAAAGTCAGTGGGGATTTTTTCCGCACACCAAATTAATTGGGGTCAATGGGCATTTTTTTATCTGCTGGAAAAATGGGGTTCTTTTGTGCTGGAAAAAGATGTCAGAATAAAATGCATGAAAAAATTCTAGTGCAGATTTGAAAAAAACACTCAAAAACCTCAAATTTCGCAGTAAATCTGTATCAGCTAAAAACATTTGCTCATCCCTAATGATGATGTTTCATGTGCAGACCTTCTGGCAGTCTGGTTTCATTATGACCCTTCCTGTGGAACCTTCCCAGTTTTTTTCTCATTTGTGTCTTTATAGTTTTTTTATTAAATATAATAATAGTATGAAAACATGTTTACTAGAATATTATATAAAAAAATAATATTATAAGTGAATACAAATAAAATGAAGACACTAATAAAAAAACATTATAAAATATCTTAATTTTCTACCTGAGCTTACTAGAAAAAAAATAAATGTATATGATTTTTTTTTTTTAAAACACAGGAATAAAACTTCAACAAGCTTGTGTATTGAATAAACCATGCTTTGTACTCGATCAGTGGTTTTCAAATAATGATTAATATAGTTGCAGCTTTGTTGACCCTCCCTAAGTGAGGTGCACTTGTATTGTATCTGTCTAGGTTCAGAACATAATTTTGGCTTAATAATCATAATAATCTAGATGCGCATGCTGTGTTAGTTTCTCAGTTGTATTATTATTTGCCTTTGTAAAGAGTGAAACTCCTGACTTTAAAAAAGAAATGAATAAAACTCCCCTTATCAATATCTTTGAAAATGCTGGGAAAACTGGCAAACATCACCTGGATACAACTTTATAATTGTAATAAGTGTATAACATTTCATACTGCAAAAAAATTATGTAAGGGCCAAGATAATATCCATCTCCATGCAAGATATTCTTCCATATGGATGCATTTCAACAAACACTTGAAATGCTACCAAACCCAATACGCCACTTGATTTGATTTATGATGTCATTAATGTCAAGCTATCAGTGGACAAGAGTAAAAGAGACAACAGTAAAGCTGACTAAAAACAAATAGTTTTGATTAAACTCAAGGACGTTCAGTACAGCATTCAACAAAAAGTCATTCATCATTTCCAAAGGTAATGCTATTGTTACTTGTTTAGTATCTTAAAATCCCAACAGTATGACATCAAGTAAAAATAATACTTGGAAGTCATTTAAAGTTCTAGTGCAGAGTTTCCCTGAAAAATCAGATAACTGTGATAACAGTTATAAACTAAGAATTTTGTGCCAATATAAAGCTGAAATTTAGGGGGCTACTTATTAAACCTCGATTTTCTTTGGTCAAGGTTTTTTGGTCAAAAGCTTGACTTTTTAGAAAGAAAAAAACCCTCAAATTTTTCAAGATTTATTGAAAAAAGTCTGAATCCGAAGATCTGCCATCTCAAACCTGTCAAGGTCATGTAAAAGTCAATGGGAGATGTCATGAAACTATCATGATCTGTTTTGGGTTTTGACTGATAGTCGAAACATTCAGGGTTTTTTGGCAATAACCCTAAATAAATCAATCGATTCAGGCGTCAAATCCCAAAAATTTGTATAAATCGGGATTTCGCTAGATTTTTTCAGAGTCCTTTCCTGAACCAACTTTTTCCAGTTATTTTATTGATAAATAAGATAAAATTGTGAATAGGAGTTTGGTAAAGCTTGGTTCAATAAAATTATGAGATAAATTTGAGTTTTAGTAAATAACCGCCTTGGACAAGCCATAATGATATGGATGAATCATTGGCACTTCCTTCCTTCAAAATCTTTTTATGATATTTAATAAAAAATATTAAGGTTTTTTTTATGACCAATGAGTTTTTAAAACCATGAACACAAACAACTTTTTGTAAATATGTATGAGTTGCTGTTTATTGCCCCTATATAAATTATTTTAGCTCAGCTTAAATGTGTTGGTATGGCTCACCAACGAAGATTAGCTGGCCCAAATATTATGGCGGATATTTATTACGTGCTGTAAAAAACAGCGAATTTTTAAGCAACTGCCACCAGAACTTATTTAAAAAGGAGTGTAAAATAACAGGGGGAAATCTGGCATTCGCATGGCAGAAAATATCACACACTTTGATGAGTTCGCCATTTCTATTACACAGCTTTATACACATTTCTTCTCGTGCATTTCATTTTACACAGCATAACAAAGTGGTCCAGTATCTATTTTCAGTCAGCATTGGATTAAAATAAGCATATGCGTCCTATCGAGCTTCACGACTTTTTGTAAAAATGAAGCCCTAAATCCAGCTCTGCCCATGATCTGTGATGGTATAGATTCACAGACCTACCAGTGCATATCTGATGGAGCTAGACACTATGCAGTTTTAGTACTTGAAGTACATACTATATATTTATGTTTGAAAAAAAGGAACCATGAGGGTCCTGAAAAATAGAGATGGTAACCTTATTACCAGATTCATTTTTTTTTAAACTGAAAATGGGATTTTGCAGTTATCAACCTTTTGTCTTTCTCTT
This sequence comes from Xenopus petersii, assembly GCA_038501925.1. Lineage (NCBI taxonomy): Eukaryota > Metazoa > Chordata > Amphibia > Anura > Pipidae > Xenopus > Xenopus petersii. The sequence goes on from CM076672.1 coordinate 199,987,025, forward strand.
GCTAGACCTCAGCTCTAAAAAAAAGTTAAAATGTAAATACTATCTCTCTAAGTAGGTTATTTATTAAGGTCTGAGTTGTGTTTTCCACAGAAATTCAAGTTTTTATGGTGATTTTTCTGGTCAAAACTCACATTTCTGGGTTAAAAAAAAAAATAAACTTTTTCAAAATGTATTATACCCCCGACCCTGAAAATAGGTTTAATCCGAAAAATACACCATATAAAACCGTCAAGGTCATGTAGGAGTCAATAGCAGAGGTCCCTTGAACCATTTGATAATGGTCTTCATGATGTTTGCGTTATTTTCAGTGGGTTTTACACGAAAAATCTATAAATTTGTGCGATTCAAGTTTTTTTCACAGAAAACACGATTAATTTAGGTTTTCGAGTTTTGCAACTCGAACTCACAGAATCAAGTTTTTTCCTAAAATAAGAAACCATTTGAGTTGTGAGTTCATTGGAGTTCATTCAAGGTATTAAAAAACTCTAACATTCGAACTTTGATATATATAACTCCCTTAATTTTGAAAATCAAGTTTTTATTTTTGTACAACTATAGAGCATACTGATTATGTATCAAGGCTGTAATATTTGTATTTCTCTTAGAGTTCAGGCCTTCTCTTCATCTCATCATTCATTCTGGCATTTAAACCATTGCTAATGACCCTAGCTGTTTTGCAAAGGGACCTTTTGAACTGACCTATTTTACAGGCAGGGTAGACCTTTATCATTTTAAATTAGGCCTTTGCTATGTTATATAAATATAATAATACTCAGAACACAAAGAGAAATGTTGTTTTTTTTCCTTGTGAGATTATATTTTCAGCACCTGGTTTATGCTACAAATTACTATTTTTAAAATTAAAGCAAATCAGATAGTGTAAACTTTCCTAGGTTAGATTATTCTTATAGTATATTCTTATAGTATTATTCTTATAGTACCGTATATTCTTATAGTATATTCTTATAATAGGCTCATTGATAGTGGTCAAAGAAACCGTGTTGGGTCTTTCACGCTCTGGGTCCATTTGAAATGTTATAACTGAAAAGCTATCAAGAATGTATTGGTTTCAGTAATTAACTGTCCAGTAATATCAAGGGACACATTTACCAAGGGTCGAATATCGAGGGTTAATTAACCCTCGATATTCGACCATCGAAAATGATTTACCGCATTTACTTCGATCGAACGATCAAAGGTGGATCTGCGGATCTATATATTCGCCGCAATGTCCTGGGCGTATACTCGGAAAATGCAGAACCGCAGCCTCAAGTTAGGGTCAGGTGTAGTGATGGGCGAATTTGCGCCGTTTCGCTTCGCCGAAAAATTCTCGAATTTCGCGCGAAACGTTTTTGATGCCGGTGCCCATTTTTTTTACGCCGGCGCCCGTTTTTGACACAAATTTTCGTGGGCGTTTCGCGAATTTATTTGCTGGCGGCGAATCGCGCAAATTCGAATAGTCAGGTGCGAATAAAGAATTTCTCGACCCACACATCACTACTGTATTGCATAAAAAAGGTAATTAACTCAAGGGATGAAAACATTATTTTCTCTCTTTATAGGTCCCTGGTAAGGCCTTACCTGGAGTATGTAGTGCAGTTTTGGGCTTCATTCCTTAAGAGGGATATAAATGAACTGGAGAGAGTGCAGATACGTGCAAATAAACTGGTTAGGGGATGGAAGATGGGTAGACTGTCATGGTTGGGGTTGAAAAGATTCTTGAGAGTATATTAAAGGACATATAGACAAATAGAAGGGGACATTATAGACAAACAGCAGGGCATCTTTTTTCCCATAAAAAGACTCACTGCACCAGAGGCCACCCCTTAAGAATAGAGGAAAATAATTTTAATTTGAAGCGGCGTAGTTGGTTCTTTTCAGTGAGGACAGTGAGGTTGTGGAATGCCCTGCTGGATGATTATGATGGCTTTATGCTTTAAACACCTCCAATCTCTGACCTCTGGATGGTTGGGGTATGTAAATAAACAAAGTGGCCACAAGACACACAGTTTAAAGCATTGAACCCCTCCAACCTCTGAACTGAAAGGAGCTGCAGGATCCTAACAGCAATTTGCTGTCCCATAACTGGCTAATCTCAATTTGCCTGGTTCCATCTCCAGTCCAATCCAAAAATGATAATTTATTAAACTGTATGCTCAGTTTGATTAGTGCAACTTGCACTGTATAAAAAGGTTCTACTACTAAAACATACAAGATAGGTAATTGGCTTCTGACCAAATTACCTTTATGTGTGATAGGGACTTTAGATTATGAACTCAGTTGGAACTAATAAAAGTAATGTATGATACTGTAAAGCCCAGTAGAAAATATCGGCACAAGTGCCCCAGACTTCCTAACCTTACTTAAGCATCAAGAATGACTTTAGTACAAACTCCTAATGCCAACCATGAAAGATAGAGTTCACTATTTCCCTCCTTATTGTTTATTTTATTTGTCATCATCATCATCATCATTATCATCTATTTATACAGCGGCAGCAAGTTATTCAGCCCTAATATGATAATTTATAATGAACAGTGAACAGTCTTAACAAGCAAGGGTTGCAGAATAAAAATAGTAACAGAGGGCCTACAATCTAAAGGGTTAGGGTGCATTTGAAACATCAGGAGTATGAAGCACTCATTAAGAAGTCAATGTTTGATTATTCAAGATACACTGTATACACTTCCCTAAGCAGGTGAAGTGTAGGCAGGCACATGCTCGAAAGAAGCCTTGCAGTCAGAAATGAGATGAAGTGATGAGAGGAGAAGAGAGTCGGTTGTGTTAAGGAGTGTATTTTGAAATGAGAGCTGAAATGTATGTAGGAGCTTCATTGTTAATGGCCCTCAATATGAGAGTTAGCAATCTGAATTTGATTGAAGAAGAGATTGGGAGACAGTCAATCTAGCTCCTCCTCTCCTCTGTGAGGATAGCCAATGGGGAGCCCCACCCATTGGCTATCCTCACAGAGGAGAGGAGGAGCTAGATTGACGGCAGGTACGGGCAGGCTCCGTGCAGTTGCAGAGAAGCAGGACCGACTAAGCATGACGGGCGCAGTAATTATCGGAACCGGCAGCTTTGGCAGCTTATGTGATGGCGGAAGCTACAGTTGATGGCGATAATCACACGGAGCAGTCAGCATATCCTCTGGTGGGTCTGGTTCTTTACACACTGGTTACACATGTGGCTACGATCGTAGCACAGATGTTGCTTTACGTTTTTAATGGTGCGGGTTATAGCACATGATTGCACACTAAGGGACACATTAAGTTTGTCGGATATATGGAATGTCACAGGGTTTAATATGCACAATGAATGTATCAATGTGGTGGGTATTTACACTCCATATGTGGTTTTAATCATCATGCACACCCACTTATGACGTCATACAGCAGATTTTGGCGCCAAAAGGGTTTTTTAAATGGAGGGTTTGTGTGTATGTGTTTCACTTCCTGATGACGGCTTAAGTGAATAGCCGAAACGTTGAAATAAACATCATTTTTGGATTTTGCACCTGTAAAAAGTCCTGTGAGTGCAGTTTTTTTGCCATATATATATATATATATATATATCTATATATATCTATATATATATATATATATATATATATATATATATATATATATATATATATATATTTCAAAGAACGAACAGCACTCACAATTTAATGCAAAAAAGTTATATTGTGAAAAATGTCACCATACAGGTGCACATTCAGTAGCGTATTCAATTATTTCCCATCCTTAAACTTTCCATTTATATATGGAACATAATCAAGAAACAGTCTCCAGTCTGTGACCCATATCAGTCCTACTGCTCCTACGGATCCCCAAGTGGCTAGGACAGGAGCCCAATTCTTTGCCAGTTGCATTCAATGTTGAATGCGTAACAGGAATCATGATCGCTAGGTTTTTAGGGCCACAGACTGGAGACTGTTTCTTGATTATGTTCCATATATAAATGGAAAGTTTAAGGATGAGAAATAATTGAATACGCTACTGAATGTGCACCTGTATGGTGATGTATACATTTTTCACAATATAACTTTTTTGCATTAAATTGTGAGTGCTGTCCGTTCTTTGAATTTTAAATATCGAGGAATAACCGGAAACCTCACTCTGGACTTGCACCACACACATAGAGATCGAGCGTGAGTGCTGTTGCTGAACTACAATAGGATATATATATATATATATATATATACTGTATTAGTCCAAGAAAGCACTCAAGGCGGCAACAATTCAGCGTGTATCAGTGAAATCTTTATTCATACATGTTGTATCAACACGTTTCGGCTCACCTAGAGCCGTCGTCAGGATAATAACCGGAAGTGAGACACATCATTAAATAGCCCCCATGACCAATCAGTATGCAAATATAATCAGTGCATCACTTGTATAAATTAGATAAGACCACTGTATTAACATATACTTAATAGTGAATATATCACCTCTCTTAAACATAAACTGACCATTTGTGCCCATTTAAAATGCAACATCTATAAATATATAAATGTAACTGTATGTGTCTAAAATTTGTGCCAGGGAATCTATGGTGGTCCCTTAAAATATTTATATAGGGGAAACTCTAGCAAAAGTGTATATCAAATGTAACAGACAATGTAGCCAAATAAGAATTATATTTATCCCTGCTTTATTCTTACAGAACAAAAAATCTGATCAAGCGTCTGTTTTTAAATGGTGCAGACCATGATGTAGAAATTGCCTAGTGTCCATTCTGACATCAAGCTTAGTAGAAGTGTTTATTTTTAGTGCTTGTGGTCAATTGATATAAGGGATTAAGAGGAAAAAAATCTTGCTAGCAGTATCAGCATAATTTTCATAAACAAGAACAGAGAATATTATTTCTTCACATTATTTCATGTAGAGATTGTCTATATGTAGACAGACTAATTATGCCAAGGAAATATCATGATAAAAGAAATCTAAAAATAGAAATATTGAGGATCATTGAATTCAAGAATTGTAGAATAAATGTAAATTGTCAGGCACCCAAATATTGTCTAGTAATTAAGCAAACTTTTAAAATACTTCTCGAATAAATGTATTATTTTTAATGCTACAGAAAAGTTTCGAACTTTTATTTTTAGATGTAGGGGTTATTTTTTTTCTTCAAAGAGGTACAGTGCTCTTTCTTTAATTAGGTCTCTCAGGAATTGAGATTTAGTCTGTTAAAAGTAAAAGCGAAGGTTTCATTCTCAATTTGTAGGTCAAGAGAACCTTAGCAAGTATTTGTAGCAAGCCAAACTTATCTTAAGCCTTTTCATTTAAAATTCTGAAAAAAACGTGTTTTTTCAGGTTATGCTGACCATTTCAAGTGATAAAGGATCAGCTAAATTAATCTCCTGAGTCCTTTAAAGTAAAGAGTACAGTTTAAAAGCTTCCACTCTTATTGAAGTTGACTGTTAAATAATTTTTCTTTTGCATAAGGCCTAAAATGTTTATTTTACAAGCAGAAAACCATATAACACCACATTTAGCACCACAAGCACTTGTGTGTTTACGCCAGACTGCGGCTTCATATGATGCAGCAGTGCTTTAAACATTAGCTTTGTTGTTTCTAATGATAGACAAATCTGTCCTATTTCACAGAGAAATTCTTAAAATGACAAACATTCATAAAACTAGGGACCTCTCCATGTCAGTACTCACTGGGTCAGCTCCTCCCCTTATGCCCCGTCAGAAGAACCCTCTCATCCAAATCAATAAAGCTGAATATGCCTTGTTGATGACTGTTCTGATCCAGCCCATAATTGAAGATGAAGAAGCCACTTTACCTTTGTTCTTCCCTGCTGGGAGAACAAATAAGCGATCTGACTTTCAGAATGATTCTGTGGCTTCGCAATAAACTCTGTAGCCACGTCTAAGGCTCACAAGACTTGATCCTCTTCATCCTCCGGAAATGCGGATAGAGACAACTCATCCTTAAGGTGAAATGTTGAGACTACTTTAGGTATAAAAGAGTCTTCGAATCTCTGGACTACTCTGTCTTGGAAGAACGCCGGGCTATAAGCACCACATTTAAGTACCTGGAGTTCCCCATCTCTTTTGGCTGAGATGATAGCTACCAGGAACACCACTTTCAAGGTCATCTGCTAGAGGGAACACCCTTTCAAAGCATAAAAAGAGGCTGAAGCCAGCATTGTCAAAACTAGCGGAAAATCCCATTGAGGAAAAGAAGGTCTTGTTGCTGGCAGCATTCTTATAGCTGCCCTGAAAAACCGAATTACCAAGAGATGCTGTGACCATCTAGAGATAGCTGAAACTAGAAAATTACACGTCCTAATCTCTGCCCCACTTGAGAAACACCTCCCATATCTTCTCATACCTGTCGGTAGTAGATGCTTTTCTGGACCTCACGGAGCCAAGGGCTTTTCTGGAACTAACAGAGCCCAAGGACTCCATTTGAAATTTTCTCACTTTCAAGGACTTGTTTTCACCTTCCTGAATAAAAGAAGATTGAGTAGAATCCTCATCTTACATCTTCTGTAGGGACTGGGACAATTGCTTGCTGCTGAAGCAGATTCTTGAGGCACTGAAATATAGCTTCTCTGTTCTCTAGATAGTTTGGGATTACTGATGGACGGAATATAGGGACAGGAGTCTTGGACCTGAACTTCAGTCTGTAACCTTCCTTAACCATACTTATAGCATTGTCTGTAGAATTTTCCCAGGTGTCCCAAAAGAGGCAAAGTCTTCCTCCACTTGGTGACCCCTGGGGACCACCACCTTCAGAATTGCCTACAAGCATTACCTGAGGGTTTACCCTTGGACTGATGAAAGAGCCTGACTGGCCCCATTTCCAGTTGCTTGACTTTGTGCTGGATTTTCTGCTCCGAAAGGAATAGGAATCAGGTGACCTTCCTGACTTCCCTTTGGACGACTGCATATCCGAATACCTGCTCTTCCTTCTCTGAGGAAGCAACTGGCTTTTGCCTCCTGAGGCTTTAGATATCAACTCCTCCATCTTTTTCCCAAAAAGAAGTTGTCCTTGGAAAGGGAGTGAACAGAGCGCTATCTTTGATACCACATCTGCGTCTCAAGACCTGAGCCAGAGGGCCTTCCTGGCAGAGGCTGAAAGAACCAGAGACCTAGAAGCTAGCCTGGCCAGGTCAACCATGGCACTGGTTAAGAAGGAAGCCCCAAGCTTCAGCTCTGCCATGCCTTCAAGGATCTCATTCCTGTCTTTACCCTCGTGAAGAGTGGGTTCCACGCAGGACAGCCAAGATTCCAAAGCCTTTGCCACAGAAAGACCAGCCACGGCTAACTTGATGGATTCACTTGCATTTAGGTCTGTCTCCATTTGCTTATCCATTTAGTCACAAAGTAACTAAAATTAGTAAAAAATTAGGTAGAATACATTGAAAAAAACACTAAGACAAATTAAACTTTCAAATTACAAAGTCTTTATTAAGAAATAACTTACATCGTTCATCGCTAGATTTCTCCTCCCTGCCTTCCTTATAGGAGCCAGGGAGGAGATATCAAGCGCTGCACGATGGATCGTCACCCTGTCGCCTTTTCTGAAGAGGAGTTTCAGTAAAGCAGAGTTTTGGTAAATTATTTCTTAATAAAAACTGTGATTTCAAAGTTCAATTTGTCTTGTTTTTTTTTCGATGTATTCGAACGAATTTGTATTCGAACGAATCCCCCACTAAGATTTAACCAGTTCCGCCACTTCTTAGTGAAAAGGAAAAACTTTGCTCTTCTTCTTACAAGGGCGTAAAAAAAGATTTAGATGGATCTCCTTCAAATCAAGGGCTTGCCTTACTGCCTTAATTAAAGGGGGTTCTAGCATAAAGTCAAACGAAAGAAAACTCCTCATCCAAATCCACCTTAGAAGCTGAAGACCTGCTCCTGATAAAGTTTCTCTTATCTGAATCTTGAGGGGAATCCTCGCAGCTCTTCCTCTTAGCTGTGGAGGCAGCCCCCAACTCTTGGGCCACAACTTCCTAGACCCAAGCCATCTGCTCTGGAGGCAGACTTTTACCCTTTCCCAGAATAAACGCTGTTTTGACATCATCAACTCGGAAATGTAAAATCATGGTTCAGCTATAATAAATGTAAAATAAAAGATGTCTGACAAATATTTTTGAATATTTTTTTTCAGATCGAAAAGACTAATGGGGGTTATGTAATAAAAGGTGCAAAGTTTGTTGCAGGTCTAATCGCCAATAGCGACCAATCTTAAACTAACTTTCTAATTAAAGAAATGGTTGCAATGACAAAAACAAGCAATTACACAAATACATACAGTTAAATTAGGACACCCTAGACAAATGAGTTGAAGTTGTGAAAACTTATTAGGAGTAACTGTTGTATGATGCATAAAAAGAGAACACTTGAAACAACAACTTTATACCAATTTTGTTTCAGAATGCAGTGACTTGCACATTTCAAAGAGACTTGCCTTTATATAATATAAGTTTGGAGAGCACTCAAGCAACCTGCCTCCGTTTTTGTATGGTCCAACATATATCCAAAGTTCTTGCATAAAAATAATCAGTAAGGAACTGCATTATCATGCCTCAAACATTGATGACAGGCAAAACTATTGCAGCAATGGTATGAGACTTCCTGAACCCATTTGTTTTCTGCAATTGGTTGATTTTGTTTGCTCCAAATCTGTTTTTTTTACCCAGTACCGTATATACTCGTGTATAAGCCGACCCGTGTATAAGCCGAGGTACCTAATTTTACCTACAAAAACTTGGAAAACTTATTGACTCGCGTATAAGCCTAGACACAACTACAGCCCTGTCTCCCAGCAGCGCACATTCTGCCAAAGCGACCCCCCCAGCGATCAACCGGACTTCTTTGCAAAGCTGATGGTGACAGAGAATTACCAAACGGATTACTGTGTGCATTGTCCCACTGTCCCACTACCATGTGCAAAGGGTGCTGTTTGATATTGCCATCACTGTTAATCTTTTGTATAACCAACAGAGGGCGCTGTGTGATATTGCAGTCACTGTTATTCTTTCATACAACCAACAGATGGCGCTGTGTGATATTGGAGTCACTGTTAATCTTTCATATAACCAACAGAGGGCGCTGTGTGATATTGCAGTCCCGGTTATTCTTTTATACAACCAACAGATGGCACTGTGTGATATTGCAGTCCCTGTTATTCTTTCATACAACCAACAGATGGTGCTGTGTGATCTTGCAGTCCCTGTTATTCTTTCATACAACCAACAGATGGCGCTGTGTGATATTGCAGTCTCTGTTATTCTTTCATACAACCAACAGATGGCACTGTGTGATATTGCAGTCCCTGTTATTCTTTCATACAACCAACAGATGGCGCTGTGTGATATTGCAGTCACTGTTAATCTTTCATATAACCAACAGAGGGCGCACTGTTATTCTTTCATATAACCAACAGAGGGCATTGTGGGATATTGCAGTCTCTCCCCAAGTGAACTGTTGGTATAGGAATGATTAAAAGTGACTGCAATCTCGGCAACTCGGGTCGGGTACCGCTGACCCGAGGTAGACTTTTTCAGCACATTTTGGATGCTGAAAAACTCGGCTTATACGCGGTATATACGGTAACTGTTTTTTTGCAAAAAAAAAAAGGCAAACCTTTTTATTTTCTACAAAAAACAGTTTAGGGGAAAAAAAATATATTTTTAAAACAGAATAAAGTAGAGACAAAAGCAATCCACGTTTCTGCAATCTTGGCAATGATTCTTGAGGTATGATAAAACTGGGAAGGCTGGTTTACTAATTTCTGAAGGAAAAAAACTGAAACAAAGCAGGCTCAACTTTTTTTCCCCCCTCAAGCTTTTTTTTCTTTTTTTCCCCCTCAAGCACTAACTTATTTAAACCTCTCACCAAACTAATGCACTAGCATTTAGAGTTTTTTAACAAAAAAAATCGCACACAAGTGAGAATCAAAATTTACCATGAATTTTTAATTAAGGAGGCTGTAAATCTCAAATTTTAATAAACTTGGAAAATAAATAAAGTTGCTTGAAATAGTTCCGATCCTATCCTACTTCCTATAGAAACTTGCCAGCTTTTAATTGCCAAGTTTTTCCAGTGTCTTTTTCTTTAATACATTCTGACTATTTGAGGTTTCAGAAAGTACTTGCACATATATTCACATTTGTAATTTTTCAAATTGAGAAAAAAACATCAACTTGATTATTCACAAATCACCTTTTGACAAGGCCCGTTTTATTAAGGTTAAATCTTAGTGGTTTTAGAGCTTATCAAAACCACAATTCAATTTTTCTAAAACCACAAATGCCACACAAGTTATTAAAAGAACTGAATATAAAAAGCACGAGTGAAAAAAATCTCTAAAATCACATTTAGGTGGTTAGAAAAAGGTCCAATAGGATCTGCACAGCTCCCATTGACTTCTGTGGGACCTCAACTCCTTTTACTTGGTGAAGTTTGTATTTGAGTTTTTGTGGATTTACACTTAATTTTACAGAATTAAAAAAAAAAATTAAAAAAAGAATACAAAAAAAAGAAAATACCAATTTTAGTAAATCAGCCCCACAGTGTATTCCAGGATCCAATATTTATATATTATATAAAGAGAAAGTAGGAAGTACACAACTAGGAGAAAAATATAAGTAATATAACAGCACATCCCTTTATATTATCTGTTCAGTGACATCCTTAGCCAGTTTCATCATTTGAGCACACAACCATGCAATTAGGCATGGGACAACAACTAGCCTAAAGACAATTTAATGGTTCTTAGAAATTTAAGTCCACAAAGGTAATAATGTGTAATTGTGTTTTCACAAAAGTGAGAACAAAGTCAGGAAAAAAGGATCAGTAGAAGTCAATGCATACAGCTGGCTGCTTACAAACAACTGATTTATAGGTCCCCAGCTTAGTATTTCAAAATGAATGTCTTTTATCTGCTACCATGCATTGTTAATGACTATTCTTTTTAACAGAATAAAAATAGGGTCCTATTAAAAATCTGTATGCCTCAGTACTTCCTAGTTGGTTGAGCTTCTCAATGTGTTCACTGTTGTACACACCTGCTACCTTTGGAGGAAATAGAATATTCATTGTTGTCCAATAAAATTATCCTAGTCCTGCCCTAATCAAGCTGATCAACTTAAAACATTTTGGGGCTACCATATACATATATATGGAAAAATGTAATGACAGTGCATGTATAAAATATTGCAGATAATATGAAAGATATGGCCCAAATGATACAGCACCACTCTTCATACCTTTTGGCTCCTGTGATGTAAGGGAACTGTTGGCCTTTAGAAACATTTCTTGTAAATGGTTTAGTTAAATTCAAGGTTGGTTCTTTAATATTACAGTACTGATGTCATGTATGGTTTCTCAAAACCCAGAAGAGATGCCAAAGTTTGAATTACAGCTCATGCTTCTTCCTATAACATCCACCTTTTGCATCAGGAGGAACCCTCTGCTACTCTGATGCCACCAGGTCTTAAAGTGAGAGAACCAAGGCAAGAGTTCTGGGCAGGCAGGGGAATCATAACGTGTGACAGGAGGAATGGGGTTATAGCAAAGCATGGTCGTAGAACAGGCTGGGGGTCAAAACCCATCAGTCAGGATGCGGCAAAGGTCTGTTCAGGCAGCTATACAATGGTGGTCAAGCACAGGCAACGGTCAAGGAACAGAGAAACCAGGAACTGTGTATAATAGACTAACATTGTGTAATGGGAAGTAAAACGAGGCAACTTTAAATATTTGAATTTTGCAGCAATTGCGATGACGGCACATGTGCGCCCAGAAGAAGACTGTGTGCCAACTAGGAAGATGGCTGTGGCTACCCCGCAGGCGAGGCGACAACTGGTTTTGATCTTCCCAATCTGACTAGTCTGAGCATTAAAATGTACATTAATCAATTCAGTTAATAGCAATGAATATCATCTGCGACTGCAGTAAATAACCTTAAACCGATTAAAGTAAATATGATTTACATTTTAGATGCATGTATAATATAAAAAGACGTTTATCAAAGATTCAGCAGTGCGCATAAAATTAAATATGACACATAATGAGAACTTACTGTTTTTGCTGCCTCCAGTTATTTCTGACCTTAGACACAAAGTTCACATTTACACTTAGAAGCACAATTATGCAAATATTTGTTTTTGGCTCATAATTTAAGATAATCAATGTTTATGTTTATTTATGACTTAAAAGACTACACATTTTTTAATGTCTGCAATTTAAACACAACATAAATAACAAGGAACCAAATTATATATAAGTTTTCATAGTCAGATTGAGTCAATTAACTTTTTGGAGGTAGAAGTCAGGTAAAACTATGGGAGCACCGAAAAGCAGAATGCCATCAGTCACCACAGTAGAAAATGAGCAATGGAAATGGATTGTTTAGGATTTTTGGCACATGACAGGGCTTTGGATATAGTTCTGTGTGAAAGCTGGCTGCCAAGATTCTTAAGGAATGGTGAGAAGGCTAAAAAGAGGTTACAATATTTAAAAAACTTTTAAATAAAGGTAGTATTCATGCACAGATGGTGACAGAATGCTTCATTGAGACCGATTACTCGGTTGGGGGACTACTGTGACAATTTTTGCTCTAGCAACAACTAATGCAAATAGATCAATAATGAAGCCCAATCACAATCCTAGTGCTGTGTACTGTGGCAATAATATCAATTTTGTTAAGCTGTTGAAAGACTGTATTTGATAAGACCAATTGATTATGTCCTGCTTACACTGATAGTTCAAGCAACCAATTCATAACAACAAAGTTGTAGGCTTTATCACAGCTCATTTTATTTAAATGCATGTAAAACACTTTTTTAGTGTTATTGTTTTTTTTAATAAGAAATTATGAGCAAAGGAATATTAACTGGGAGTACCCTTTCTACAAGACATTTTTTTTTAGACAAACTTCTAAAAATTATGTGATGCTGTCCTTTTTACTTTTCTTTGTGATCAAACCTTACATTTACTATTCTCATATGAAATACAAAATTATACTGTTGTAGGGATGTGAAAATTTAGAGACCCTTACACATTCCAGACAGGCACATCCCTAGTAATCTGGACGCCGAAGTGGGTCCCTATGGGGACCTTGTACTTATGTAACCCCTGTAGTTCTCACAGTGTACACCAGATGGCACTGTGTCAGAGTATAAAGGTCTTGAAAACCATGAGGTCTGGGTCCATTACTTTAGCCCAACCAAGCAGGCTGGAAAGGAATGGGTATTGTCGACCCTAGGCGCATTGGCCCTAGTAATTAGATAGCATATTATTTTATAGATCACTCTAGGGGTGATAGAGAGGTTATATAGTTGAGCAGCTCAAGGCTCCGCCGAGGATATTAGAGGGATTAAGATCCCAGGGTATTACTGACCCAGAATAGGGACTAAAGTGTTGAGACTAGGGATGGTAGGAATTCCCCTAGACTGCCACTGAAAGAGATCCTGAAAACTGGGCAATGCCCCTCACAAGCTGCAACTCTCTCTGCTGTATATTCCCTGGCCTGCAGGGATTCAGCCTATACTGGTTCTGTGAGTATATGCTACCTTTATGCTGTCTGATTGTTCTAAACTCCATTGTGGATATGTGCTATGTTAAATAAAGAGAGTTCATTGTTTAAGCGTTAAAGAACTACTGGCGCCCATCATTGTGCTCTGGCACCTGGTTACAGTTGCACTACACCCTGCCTCCACCCCGCTGCGAGGGCTTACCCCTGACTACAGTAAAGCCAGTTTACTATCTAGCGCTACACTGTATTTTACATCAGGATCCAATGAATGCTGCTTTGATAAGATAGTTGCTTTTAAACAGGCGATCTGTAAATTCTACCTGCTTTTTGGTTGCTATAGGTTTCTGCTTCTGGGCAAACAGTGCATTTTATTACATAACTCCCATTGTGTGTTGGGGCCTCCTTAATTGAGAAGTATTTGGGGATTAAGTGAATAACAAGCTATATGACTGTCAGGGCCCCGAAGGCTCAGGTAGGAATTATGGACCAAGGAGGAAGCAGTTGACACCAAACACAGTTCGAGGTATCCAAGGGGTTAAGAGAATAGCAAAGTCAAGTCCAGGTAAAGGGTCAGTTCAGGCAGCAAGGGTTCAATACACAATATAACAGGCCAAGGTCAGATCAGAATCAGCAGAAATATACTGGAGGTCTCTATAGCAGACAAGTTAGGTACTAAGGCTGCTTCCAGTTCTCCAGGGGTGAATGCAAAAAATTTTGTCAATGGAAAAATATGTGTGAAGTTAATTTAGCTTCCTCAAAAGTGGATAGCATCTAGCAACCCCAACTTCCAGTGGAAGAAAGATTACTGGTTTTATACTTTTGCTATACATGCTATTTATAATTTTGTCATAAAAGTATTTGTTTGATGCTTTTACATTACCTATCTGATCCCTCGTGTTCCTCTATAAGGTGGCTGCCATATTTGTGCAGCAGTAGAAACTGGTTGAGAAGAGACAGTCAAGTTTAGGAACTTCAAGTAACAATTACTTACAACAGCAAACCTAGCAGTGAAAAACCATCAACATGACCTATTGGTAACTTGGGTTAACGTACATCAATATTTTGAAGAGCAGTTTCTTAGTGTCAGTATCACTTTAAAGTGTTTGATCCCAGTATAGGGATTCATTAGGGTAAAACATGCTCATTATTTGGGATATGCACCTAAAGGCAGTTTCACTATACTAGTGAGAGTTCTTTAATAGTGTACGATGGCCTTCAGTTGAACTATTAAAAATATTCTGGCCAGTACATTTGTAATTTATATATTTTCATTGGACTGCACTTCTATGTAATTTATTCCAACAGATATAATCTGTTATTTATTATGGTTTTCCAGATAATTTACCATTTTAATTTATATGGGTACGTTGTTGCCTTTGTCTTATTTGTATGTTATTTTGTAAAATCTCTAGTGAACGAAAAGGATTTATAGACTTTATGTACATATTCTGCTTAGTAAGCAGAGAAAAGTAATTATTTTGGCACTTGCAAACTGCGCAAAAAAAGCATTTAACTGATGATCCTTAAGATAATTTGTAAACATTCTCAAGAAAGGTAATAAAATACATTTTAGATTGTATTTGCAGCATATACAGTAAAAGCACCTGTAACATTCAGATGTGCTTACTGTTTTTCAGCAATAGTAAGGCAGCTGCTTGTAGGATGGAGGCACAAGGAAGTTGATCCTTGGTGAGCCAGGGATTATAAAGGCCCTTGGTGAACCTACTTCATATATGATTTGGGAATATACTGTAGGTTGTCTTGGAAAGAAACTGATCCCTGCCTCCCAAGTCTATGTCTAACGGACAAAAGGTGTCCTATCTATGAAGCCATGCAAAATCAGATCAAATACACCACAGATAACAACCTAATCAGGCATCAACTTGTGAAATTGAGTTCATTTACAACATATAAAGCAGTGATCCCCAACCAGTGGTTCTTGAGCAACATATTGTTCACCAACCCCTTGGATGTTGCTCCCAGTGGCCTCAAAGCAGGTGCTTATTTTTGGATTCCTGGTTTGGCAAGTTTTGGTTTCATAATATCCTAGGTGTACTGCCAACAGAGCCTCCTGTAGGCTGCCAGTCAACATAAAGGCTATAAAATAGCTAGCCACAGGCCTTATTTTGTACCACCCAGGAAAAATTGTCATGCTCAAGTTGCTCCCAAACTCTTTTTACATGTGAATGTAACTCACGCATAAAATGTTTGGGGACCACCAGTATAAAAGTTTGTACTGACTTTAGGAAAACATGGAACACATTATAAATTTCTGGCATAAAAATTCTGTATTTACCATTGATGACTCCAATTTTAACACTGTGAAATTTTTTCCATTGACTTTACTGGATTATGCAATGCCTGAGATGTTGTAAGGCAGGCCTCTCTTCTGCATGATGCACATATTAGATGATGGTTAGTGGGTAGGATAGGTGGCTGGTAGTGATGAGTCAATCTGTCTCCTTTTGCCAAAAAACTCACAAAACTGTGAAAAATTCGCAAAATGGTGAAAAATGTGTGAAATTCATTGGTGTCAACAGGTGTCAACATTTCATTTACAGGTGAAAAATTTTCTCGCTCCAAATGCATTTAAGTCAATGGGCGTTTTTCTTGTGGTGACTTTTTTGTCCAAATGCATTAAAGTCATTGGGCATTTTTTTGCGCCGTTTCGCTTTGCCAAAAAATTCGCGAATTTCAAGCGAATTGTGCAAATTCACCCGTCACTAAGTTTTACCGACAGAAATTCAGAAATTAAATTTCCAATTCAAATTTACTATTCAAACCTTAATAAATCTGCCCCATATACTGTAAAATGTAATATGTGCAAGTATCATCTACTCACATATGTTAAATACTTATTCAATGCAATAAAATTTAGCTTGCATTCATACAAATATTTGCGTAAATAGCACATATTAAGGGGCAGCATGCATGGCGCACTCAGGCTTAGATGCACAGTCCTGTCCCTTGTTAAATACATGGATGAGTGCAATCAGACGGGGGGCATTGGCGCGGGGGGCATTGGCGCGGGGGCTGCCTCTGGGGGCTCTAACAAGAAATCAGGCCCTGGTTTTTTGTGTAATATATACCTTGTGCTTTATTCTAATGACTTACTTAAATGACTACTTAAGAAAATAAATGTTAAGTTAATTATAAATAGTTATTGTTTAAATGTTTTGTAGACTTACAGTAGAATTGAAGCTTAACAAAGAAGTACAACAAGGTAGAAATGCTTCAGATGTTTTGAGATCCTATACCAGTCAAAGGCCATCGCAACACTTTAGCAATGAAGATCTGTGAATCCAAAAATGCCCCTATTAACTTCCCATGATTTTTAATATGATGTAGAATATAAATGAACCCAATACATGATTTGTAATTAATTTAGATTCTTTTTACTTGTCCAAAATCAGTGCAATTTGTCAGAACTGAATAAGCATCTCTATATCGTCAGATTATATGGCATGTGAACTTCATTTTCTGCTTGATTATTCATTACAACTCCTATGTTTTACTGCTCAACAGCTGCCTAGAGCACATGGAGCATGTGCAAGTCACTGACACTACTAACAAAATCTAAGATGGTGAGCTCCTTTGCACAACTTTGAAGGCCTGAATCATTGCTGTTATTGAGATTCTGAAACTATAGGCTGCCATAAGTTCAGTACTAGTGATGCAAATTCACAGTGAATTCCTGCATTTTGCCACCAGCAAAAAAATTCACGAAACTGACTGAAACAAACATTATTTGTATGCCCATTGACTTAATCATCGTCTTCAAAATGGACGCAAACATCAGAATTGACGCAGGCGTCAAAATTTGCGAATTTTGCGGGAAATTCGCAAATTTTTCGGTGAAGTGAAATGGGACAAATTCGCCCATCAATATTCAATACATAACATGCAGAAGAATTTCTACCCATATTTGTTTTTAGGGTTTAGTTATATATATACATATATAAATATATATCATTCCGGGTGACAGCACATGAAGGAATTTATAGGCAAACAGCAAAAAAGGTTAAATTAAATCAGGTTTATTTGTTCCAACGTTTCGGCTCCATCTTGGAGCCTTCGTCAGGGAAAAGAAAAGTAACAGTGCATGAGAGGGATGCTTAAGTGGGCTGTAGTTGGTGCCAAAATGTGGTTACTAGGGATCCCTAGCAACCAATGTAAATAATAGAGAGAAAGTCGTCCCGTCTACTAAAGGGGAAAATTAAAAGAATTGTGTTCTCGCTTTAAGGGAGAGATGCTCCATGCCGTGCGGGAGATACCTGGCTCATGTGTGGTGTGGCACTACTCCATGTCTCGCTTACGGCAGCTATTTATGCGTCCCGACATTTCACCAGCAGAGGTGGACCGGAACACGTACCGGAACCAGATAACGACTAGCATAGACCCCAGGCGCGTTGCCTAGCCACCTATATAAACATTACACAAGTTAGCACAACAGCACTATCACGTCCTGACAATGCGGACTCTGGCAGGGTATTAACTGGCCAATTGGGTGGAATTGTTCCCCCCCTCGTTTGGAGCCGAAACATTGGAACAAATAAACCTGATTTAATTTAACCTTTTTTGTTGTTTGCCTATATATTCCTTGGTGTGCAGTCACCCGGTGTGATACATTTTGTATATTTTTGGACTGGCACCCAGTCATCTACTTTCTTACGGTTGTGCGCTCCAGTATCGCTTTCTATACATATATATCATCATCATGTACAGTATATCACATCCATTAATACATTATATATTCATTGCTAAACCTAAATAAAGAGGCATCAAAGTGTTTTTCTTGTTAAGAAAACTTAGAGGCCCCTTTGTAAGTATTTCATCCTTCCTAGTGAAAACGAAGTAACTAGACTGTATGTTCTAAGTATCTAAATATCATGTTTTACTCTAGTATTTAGTGTAATGATCTAAGTAAATGGAAAGAAATTGAAATGTCTTTTATTTTTTTTTCTGCGAGCATCGTTAGGGTCTCAATGCAAGCACACTGTTTGGGAACTCATGGATTATTCATGTGCAATTATAGATCTCCCGTGTTCTCATTTAAATCATCTCTATGGCCCATAATGGCCAATAACAACAGATATACCAATTGTCTTAGTAAAGCTGAAACCATGTCACAGAAAGCAGACTGTAGCCAATAAATAAAAAAGGGGTAAATTTTAATGTTAATCAGTAGAAAGTCTATGTGGTTTGTGATATAAATCTGTACAAATAGCGTGCATCACAGCTGCAAAACCAACAGATCTGAGAGCTGTATTACCCCCAAGCACACACCTCTATAATAGAAGTCAGGAGGAAGAATGGGCAATATGTCAGCTCTAATAATCCACATTGTGCTGAGGCACATTTTATTATACATGGGGTGAAATCTAGGTTGTTTTCAAGGTCAATCTCAGGTGAAAGGAGGGTCGTCAAAAGGTCATTCCTTTTCCCATGCAGGTCAATAATGCCTTTTTTGCTTCCACAGAATCCAAGCTACTCACAGCCAATCAATCTGCCGACGCTGCTGCAGCACCCAGCACGCCCGGCACTGTATAAATGCAGTCTATCATCGCACAACATGCTCTTTAAGTACTTTTTCTTTTCATGTAAAACCTTCTGCTGTCAGATTCAACGTTCATTCATGCAGCAGCAAGCAGCAAAAGTGAGAAATCTCGCACTGGTCGGGGTTGGTAAAAGGTCACAACTGACAGGCATTGAGGTTAAAATGGCGAGTTAAAATACTGTTCATACTGCTCATAAGTGCTGCCTCTTTCTTGCTAACTGCCCTTTCTCATGTTCTAGATAAACTGTACACCGGTATCAGTGGCTTAAATATATATGCATGGGAGGGAAACAGTTTCTGTCTACAGTGTATACATTTTTATTTAGCATACATCTATGTATATAAATACAGTAAATATTAGATAAAATGGATCATCGCTCCCTTCTGTGTTCAGACATGTACTGTATTTTATTATACATTCTGCATCAGTGTACAGTATCTGTGTTCCAATGTTTTGCTCCCCCTGGGGACCTTTCATAAGAAATGTGCATAAGTTGATAAGTACAGACCTTCTTGCTATATCTATTAGGGATGCACCGAATCCTTTTTTTGGGATTTAGCTGATTGCTAAATCTTTCATGCAAGATTCAACGGAATCCTGAACTGGATCCAAACTCTAATTTGCATATGCAAATTCGTTTTTTTGAGTGGTTAAAACTGTTGTGCAAATTTTTGCATTTTTTTTTTAGAGTTTGGTTCCGGTATGCACTTGGCTTTGGCCGAATACCTGCTTAAAAAAACTTGCATTTTGCTGGTTCCCAAAACATATCATGGAATTGATGCATGTCTATCTATCTATCTATCTATCTATCTATCTATCTATCTATCTATCTATCTATCTATCAACCCATCATCTGCCTATCTATCCATCCATCATTTATCTATCTATCTATCCATCATCTATGTATCGATCATCTATCTATCTATCTATCTATCTATCTATCTATCTATCTATCTATTTATCTATTATCTATCTATCTATCTATCTATCTATCTATCTATCTATCTATTATCTATCTATCTATCTAGCTATCTATCATCTATCTTTCTGCCTGTCTCTATGTCTGTCCCTTTCTCTGTCTGTCTGTCTATCTATTTCAACTCTGATATAACTCTTTACAGGGCCCAAAGGATTTTTAATGCAAAACTCTAAGGGGTTCTTTACTAAATTCCGAATGCAAAAATCATGAATTTTCGGAATTTATTAAACCCCAAGGATGGAAAAGTCAGAATCAGAAAATCCGGCATCTCGGACCTGTGGAGGTTGCATATAAGTCAATGGGAGAAGTCCCAAAGATTTTTTGATGTGCGCTGGCTTTCGTGCAATACCCCAAAGTTTTCAGAATTTTCAGATGAAAAATCCGAAAAAATCTAAAAAAGCGGATGAAATATCCAAAAAAATCGTGAAAATCAGATTTTTTCCCACAAAGCAAATTTTTGGGAAACACAGTATGGATTTGATCGGAGCAGAAAATATTGAGATAAATTCAGACTTTGATAAATAAGCCCCTAAAAGTTTGAGGCAAATTAAGTGTAAAACCACCAAAAACTCTAATACACAACTTCTCCGAAAGCAGTTGTGGTCCCATATAAGTCCTCAATCTTATTGGACCTTTTTTAATAATTTAGAGGTTTTTGGATTTTTTTTTTCATGGTAATTATGGTTTTACAGAAAATTAGTGGTTTCAAAAAGCTCTAATACCACTATAATTCAACCTTTAATAAATAGGCCTTTATATACAATATATCCAAAAGAAAGTGAGCTCTCACATTTGCAAATTTGGATTTAAACCACAGATAAATATATCAGAAGAAAAGATCTGTAGTCTTAGCACTCAGCAGTGTTTTAGTGACAAAATTGTATAGATTTTACTGAGGATTCATTTGACAATCTCGGCCTCAAAAAGTTGGAGGAAATTGGTCAAAATTTTGAAAACAATAAATTGCACTTGCTTGTTGCATACCTTTAAGTCCAGAGATTGTGAGTGTTTTCGGCCCTGGACTTTAGGCTGAATGTTTGATTATAGCTCTAAAAATTCCCCCTCTGGGAGAAAAACAGATGTAACATTCACGTCAATTAGGAAACTTTTAGAAGTCGAAGGGTACACTCAGACGTACTAGGATTTCCGAAATTCACTGATGCCCTCAGATTGCGGAACCACAGATTAAGCATGCGTTTAAGTATAAACAAGTCCGAAATGAGTTACCAGTAAGGATAAGGCAAAATCATAGTCAATCAGGCAGAAGGGTCTAGGCAGGCAGGTGGCAGAAATCAGGAAACAGGCAGAAGTCAAAACCATATTAGTCAATCACATGTACACGCTTTAGCAGGATCTGTAACAGAAGCCAGCTTGGGCACTGGCAAAATGGCGATCAGGCTATTTGAAGTAATCCTTTGGTGCCAAAATTCTAATTTTGCGCCGCCTGCTGACGTCATGACGCTTGGCATAATGACTAGGGATGGCAAATTTGACCAGTTTCGTTTTGCCAAAAATTTGCTGCCAGGAAACCCATCAAAGTCTATGGGCGTCAAAATTCTTTTGTGTCACGTCTTTTTTTTTTTTGATGCACTACGCCATACAAGTCTATGGTCATCATTTCTGCTGCGAAACAAGGCGAGAAAATTCGCCCATCCCTAATCATGACACAAGCATCACGACACCAGCACAGTGATGCCAGCATTAGATGGAAAAAGATGACGTTAGCGCCGGGCCGATCGCCGCAAGACGGAAGAGGTACGCCTTGAGGTAAGAGCGCTGAAGGATCTCCCGGCACATCTTACAGTAGAGCACCCAGATGAATCCTTGGGAAGAACATACATACTCTTAGTTCATAGTGTCCTGGTCAATCTAAGGGCCCCAGCACTGGACGGCAGTAGTGATGGGTGGCGAATTTCCGTGTTTCAGCACCCGCGAATAAATTTGCAAAACTGCGGCAAAACAACTCACGCATCAAAATTGTCGCATGTCCAAAATGGTTTGGATACCCATTGACTTTAAAGGGATACTGTCATGGGGAAAAATATTTTTTTCAAAATGAATCAGTTAATAGTGCTGCTCCAGCAGAATTCTGCACTGAAATCCATTTCTCAAAAGACCAAACAGATTTTTTTATATTCAATTTTGAAATCTGACATGGGGCTAGACATATTGTCAATTTCCCAGCTGCCCCAAGTCATGTGACTTGTGCTCTGATAAACTTCAATCACTCTTTACTGCTGTACTGCAAGTTGGAGTGCTATCACCCCCCTCCCTTCCCCCCCCCAGCAGCCAAACAAAAGAACAATGGGAAGGTAACCAGATAGCAGCTCCCTAACACAAGATAACAGCTGCCTGGTAGATCTAAGAACAACACTCAATAGTAAAAACCCATGTCTCACTGAGACACATTTAGTTACATTGAGAAGGAAAAAAAGCAGCCTGCCAGAAAGCATTTCTCTCCTAAATTGCAGGCACAAGTCACATGACCAGAGGCAGCTTGGACAAAATAGTCGCACATATATAAATTGTTGCTTGCGTCAAAATTATTTTGATGCACATTGTGTCTAAGCCACATGTTCAAAAACTGCAATAAACGGTGACGAGTCATTCATTTAAAGGATTATAGCTCTGCTTTGTCTCGTGACTGGCTATCAACAAAATTGTATATTTAGAGTCTCTGCAATAAAGAAAGATGGGAACCTCTTTTCATTGCCTGAAAACTAGGAATGCACCAAATCCAGGATTCAGTTCAGGATTTGGCAAGGACTCGGCCTTTTTCAGCAGGATTCAGATTTGGCCGAATACTTCTGCTTGGCCGAACTGAATCCGAATCCTAATTTGCAAATGCAAATTAGGGGTGGGAGGGAAATCTCGTGACTTTTTGTCACAAAACAAGGAAGTAAACAATGTTTTCCCCTTCCTGCCCTAATTTGCATATGCAAATTTGGTTCGGTATTAGGCCCGAATCTTTCGCAGAGGATCCAAAATAGTGGATTCGGTGCATCCCTACTGAAAACATACAGCCAACTGAGTTCCAGAAAATAAATTCCTCCGTGTAAGCATAACAAAGACAATAATTTTTAATGTAAAACTTTTTACCCGAAACGTCTGAGATTTAAAACAATTATACGGTACAATAAATGAAACAATGCAAAAACCAAGTTCAGTGTTTCAGGTCATTGCTTTTTTCTTTTGCTGAATGACTAACCATCATGTTATGGTGGTCCTCCTAAAAAGTCTGATAAACTGGGACCATACCACAGAAAAGCAGAAAGATGGGAAAAAAATACATAATTTATCATAAATATCTGATATATAGTTAAAGACCAATGGATAGATCACTTTGTTGTGCTGTGATAGGGATAAGCTAATAGTCATCTATATAATTGTACCACTCAGAATACAAAACACTTTTATTTTTTACCATTTTGAAATATATTGAATGATTAATTTTAAAAAATGCAGTATTTTATAAACGTCCTGTATACAAGATTAGTAAAATATTAGTAAATGAATGTTTGATGGGGTAGAAGTGTCACATTGGTGTGTTTTCCTTTTTTTTCTCTCAGTAGGCTTAAAAAAAGTTATTAAAATCACAAGAGACCAACTTATGTTTTAGAAACTAGAGTTGAATAATTTTAGGCCGATGACTCTGACTTTATCTAAAATGTTTCAGTTCTGTGAGCATATAGGTACATAAATAATTCAGAATTAATCCCTGCTGAGGGGACAATGGGAATCGTAAATTATCCATGTGCCGTCCTTAGCATTAGAGGCAATGAACCTATAGTAACAAACTATGAGTGTTACTTACTCATTACATACATTTCACAGACACCTTAACCTTTTAAATATTAATTTGTCTCTGCAGCAAGCAGTGCGACATTGTTTTCTTTAATTTATATGCTCTTTTTTGCATAACTTATTTCTTCAAGTCACTGTGTTCAATTAAAATAGACAAAATATTTTACAAAGAATTGCATATCTACAAATATACATATTATATCCTTGCCAGAAACAGACTTCTGTTAAGGGGGCGGATTAAGTAAAGAAAAACTCATAATTTTTGTTTGGGGTGATTATACTTTTTTTTAACACATAAACAGATACAGATACTCATCGTTTGTACTGAGCAACTTGCACATTTGCCATCTGTTGTTTATATACTATTAAATATAGCTATTTCTAAATGAAAAGTAACACTGTATCTAGATGCTCAGTGTTATTAGAAGAATTGTTCTGCATGTTGCTTACAGTCCAAAACAATGTTAAACTCTACCACAAAGCCTTGACAAGGGGACCCCTCAACTGACCCTTCGCTTTCAGTCATCCCTCTGAACCCCATTGTAACATATCTTAATGAAACACCAGGAGCCAGAAATGAGGCAAAATGACCACAGCATGTATTCACATTTTATCAAATAAATAATAAACTAAAATAATAAAAAAAATAAACTAAAAAAAAATAAATAAATAAACTAAAAAACCTTACCCACCATAACTTTATAACTGTTGTGGTTATTAATAAATAAAACATAGAAAAATAATGAAAATTATATATTCACAAAATATTTCCTTTGTATCACACTGTAAGAAGTGCCGGGAGATTTCCTCAGCACCTTAACTTTCGGGACGTATCTCCGGGAATGATGGCGCGCATGCACCCACTTCCGGGTTCATCTCTACAGTGACGCTGGTGTCTGACGCTGAGCGTATTGACACCTACGTCAAATCGTAGGCATCATGATGTCATCAGGATGTGGCTAATTTGAATTAGAATTTTGGTATGTCGTACTGTATTAGCCAGTCAAAACGTTATAGGGTAAAGCTATAGGGTTCAATCAGGATCAAAGTGATGAGGCAAGAACTAGACCTAAGGTGTGAAGCCCCCACCACAGCCTACATTAATTTAAAATCCCCGTTGTCAATTTCAAAACAGAAAATGAAAGAAAAGTATGGGAACACAAACTGATACGAACCTTAAATATTCTGGAAACAGGACTTAATATAGGACATGGATTTATTGGAAATTACCTATGTTGTACAATATGAGCTGTCTGTACAAATTTAAAAAAGCAAATATCTGAAACCACCACAGTAGATGTAATCTATCTATTTCACTTCTTAGGTATAATTCTTGCCTGGTCCCTTTAATCTTGATTAATTCATATCATGTATGAATTCCCCTCTGCATAACCCTCCTCCCCATATGTTGGCCCCAGCCCAAATTCTGTATATATATCAGAGCCAACATAGTTACTTTGTAATGAGCTTTTAAGATTTTAGCATTTTAAAATTGGGGAGCAAGGATTCAGACAGACAGTAGTGCCCAACAGTGCTGTACACTATCACCCCATTGTGTGTAATGAGCATGACTGCTCAGAGCATAAACTTTGATTAATGTATCAATTCATTTAAAATGTTCCCATTAGTAAAGAAAATGTTAATAAACCATGAAGTCAATTGAGTTACTGGTAATCCTTCCAAATGTTCTAGTTTTATCTCTACAAATAACTTATGTATGTATGAGCATGTACAATATCTAAAAACATACCCAGATGTTATCATATTGTTACTCAACTATGGTACAGATTTATCAAAATGTTTAGAGCTTAATAAATGAAAATTCACCAACGTTCTATTATTCCCATGGCCACTTTATGTCTCTAAATTCTGCTCAGGCATGAAACCCAGACCTATGGCTTCATATTCAATTGCTCCTCCAGCAAACAATCATCTAATAACTGAGATACAGGTTTCCAAACAATTAACATCACTCAGATCTTTGGAGAAAATCTTAGATGCATTTAAACTACAAAATATAGATAAAATATACATTTCACATTCAGATATACTGCATAATCACTTCACATGTAAATACTGTAATAGAGCTAAGGTGATCAATGCATTCAGTTTTGAAGAAAAAAGTCTAAAATCAATCAATTCTATTTTTTTAAATAAAATTACAAAATATAGATTGAATTCTATATCTTGGCAGCATTAGCAAAGGAAACAAAAGGACACTCTGGAACACATAGCTTTTCAGCATTTCAATACAAAAATATAAAAATTGGTTTCATATAAAAGCTTAAATAAAGCATATCTCATACACAAACTATATATCTGCATACTTTTGCATAAAGCAGAATTTCTATATCTTTGGAATAAGTAGGAAACATGAAAAAAGCACTTTGTAAAATATTTAAAGTACAGGTAGGGGATCCGTTATCCAGAAACCCGTCATCCAGAAAGTTCCGAATTACGGAAAGGCCATCTCCCATAGACTCCATTATAATCAAATGATCCATATTTTTAAAAATGATTTCCTTTTTCTCCAAACTAAGATATAATTAATCCTATTGGGAGCAAAACCTGCCTGTTGGGTTTATTTAAAGGAAAACTATACCCCCAAAATGAATACTTAAGCAACAGATAGTTTATATTAAATTGAATGACATATTAAAGAATCTTACCAAACTGGAATATATATTTACATAAATATTGCCCTTTTACATCTCTTGCCTTGAACCACCATTTCGTGACTCTATCTGTGCTGCCTCAGAGATCACCTGACCAGAAATACTACAACACTAACTGTAACAGGAAGAAGTGAGGAAGCAAAAGGCAGAACTCTGTCTGTTAATTGGCTCATGTGACCTTACATGTGGTTTGTATGTGTGCACAGTGAATCTTACGATCTCAGGGGGCGGCCCTTATTTTTTAAAATGGCACTTTTCTATTTATGATTACCCAATGGCACATACTACTAAAAAAGTATATTATTATGATAATGGTTCATTTACATGAAGCAGGGTTTTACATATGAGCTGTTTTACTCAGTATCTTTTAATAGAGACCTACATTATTTGGGGAGTATAGTTTTCCTTTAATGTTTATATGATTTTCTATTTTTAAAGGAGTGAAGAGCCAAATTACGGAAAGACCCGTTATCCAGAAAGCCCCAGGTCCCGAGCATTCTGGATAATAGGTCCCATACCTGTATTGCCATGTTTTATTTTTTTATTCTTCTATAACATACCCCATATAACTATATGCTAGGTTCTTATTAACTGATGTTCATTCATTTTATCAGTTTATCATTTCGTTTTAGTGATGGGTGGATAAATTCACCAGACATGAATTTGCAGCGAATTTCCGTGTTTTGCACAAGCAAATTTATTAGTCGGTGAAAAATCAGCTGCTTAAAAAAATTGGCAAAAAGTGTCAAAATTGTTGCACGCATAAAAATGTTTTGACTTTAATGCATTTGGACCAAATAGTCACACGTATAAAAATTGCCGTTCACATCAAAATGTACGCGCATCAAAATTATTTTGATGTCCATTGACTTCCATGTGTTTTGCAAATTTTTCGCTGTTTAGTAAATTTTTCAGCACAGATTCGCCCAATCACGACTTCTCTTTTACATACAAATTTCCTCATGTTGTGTGCCCTATGCTGTATCTTCATTGCCTCCAGTCTCTTGGTTTATTGATTCATCACAAAATCCCCTTTACATCTTAGCCCTTTAGGGATAGAAGTTGTCTTACTAATGCCATTCTTGGTGTGCATAATTCCAAGATTCCCTCTGTGAGTTGCTTCAATAGGTGCAGCAGACTTGTTTCTAATCAGTGTCGGACTGGGATGCCAGGGGCCCACCAGAGAACCTTAGATGGTGGGCCCACTTTCCAAACTATTATTCCTCCTCTCCTCAGTCAACCTCTTTATTCTCATAGTCTTTTATATCTACTTACTATACTTTATTCTTCCATTAAGCCTCTTTTTTACCATAAAGAAATAGAGAATGACCATGAAATAGGCCAAATGGTTAGAAGCAAGAGGCCCACTGACACCTGGGCCCACCAGGAGTTTTCCTGGTATCCCGATGGGCCAGTCCGACACTGTTCCTAATGAATTATGAGCAGACATCATTTTGACCAAACAATGTTATTCACATGGGCTCAATATAAGCTCTTCTACTCCTCATCTAAATTGAAAGAATTTGATAGTTTAGGGTGAAGACACAGAGCTACTAGTAGCAACTACTTGTTATGGCTACAAAGTAGACAATAGTGATAATTCTCAGTATAGTCTATGGCAGGGTATTTTGTAGCCACAAAAATGAATCTTTGGTTCTAGTCTGATATGTTCTCTCCCACAAGTACATACAACTATCACATGCAAAACACATAGCGATGTACATCATATTTGGTTGTTCTGACTTTCCTTGAGACACATCACCAAGATGCCAGGAACATTTTCTGAATCACTTCTCAATTCTGTGAGTAAATAAATTAAGACAGACATGGCCATTAGAACAGTCAGATTCTTTGCTATAAACCAGTAATTATCAGGTGCTTATGAAAAATTTAAATGTATCAGTGTATTATGGCTTAATGTAATACTCAGTGCTATGGTGACAGACTTTCATATTTTCTGTAGCCTCAACATGCAAGGAACTGTTGCTTCACACCCATAGTCAATATGTGGCAGTACGATTATCACATGAAAACATGTTCTATAATATCAAGTTGTAGTAATATATTTTAATAATTGTTGCAAAAGGCTCAATTCTATAAAATCAAAGAAATATGCACCATTCTGTTTTTGAAACCTTGATTGTGCATCGTTAATTTGGGCTTTAATAAAAGTCCATCAAGATCAACCCTTCCAAATGAACCCTAGTGTATTTTAAAAATATTTATGCTTCTTTAGTCAGTGCTTCCTATGGCTTTACTAGTTGTTCTGGTTTTGGGTATATTTCTCTAGCTTAAAAAATCTTTGGTGCTATGAGTTTGAATATTGCTCAATGCTTCATTGCTTTCCTTTTCACTAGATCTTAAAGAAATACGCTACTGTTTCTCATGAGTCTAGCATAATAACAACACTTTTAGTCACATAATGGAACCGATGTATTAACATTGGCCAGTTTTTGTTTACAGACCATTTTATTCTGGGGAGCCCTTACTTTTCTATTTTGTTATTCTGAGATAAGGGCACATTTCCATATTGTATAGCACCAAGTGTCTAATACCTTGAAAATGTGTTTTTAGGGTTTGTCCACACGAGGAGATTCGGGGAGATTTTGTCGCCTGGTGACTGATCGCCTCCTCTTTTGAGCGACTATCTCTCCAAACTGCCTCAGCGTTTTTTCCTATAGGCTACAATGAAAAGTCGCCTGCGCTAATGCACATGCGGCGTCCCCCATGGGGAAAAACGCTGAGGCGATTAGTCGCCAGGCGACAAAATCTCCCGAAACTCCTCGTGTGGCCTTACCCTTCTTGCACAGATGATTTAATTATTGTCACCAGTTTTTGAATGCAATGTTATTCCAAAATTTTCTGATAATATTCTGTGATATATTTTGACTAAATCCCCTGTACTGCTGTAGCTCACACACCCCAAAAAGCAGAAATTAATCTCCATGCTTCATGGTGGGGATGGTGTGCTTCTCTATATAAGCCTTGTTGACTTTTCTCTGAACATAATTATAATAGTTGTGACCATAAAATTCGATTTTGGTCTCATCGCTCCAGATGAATCTATTTCAGAAGTTTTGAGGCTTCATTAGGTGTTCTGGCATATTGTAGCAAAGGCTTTTTCTGGGAACCCTACCATGCAGCCCATTTTTGTTTAAATATCTCCTTAATGGAAATGCTGAAACGGTCACCACTTTCAAATCATTATTTCTGTAGAGGTTGCTTGTGCCTGTATTTTTTTTTGGTCTACTTGACACAACCCGTCATTTTCCACTTTTGGTATTTTCAAATATTTGGAAATCCTTTTATATCCTTTGCCTGATTAATAAAGTTTAACTACTTATGCTCACAGTAACAGATCCTTTGACAGTTTGTTTTCTTACTCCATGTTTCAGTAACCAGCATAGTCAGTGTAGCCCTGGATGCAATGCACAGGACTTTCTCAAGAGCTAAGAAACCCATTGACTATTTGTACACAGACACTAATTGCAATCAAACATGACACAGGTGCAGATACTTACCCTGTATTGCTATCTCAACCAGTATGTGTGTGTGTCAACTTATAAGCCCAAACATTCAAGGATATTTAATTTATGTGTTTTTAGATATAATTATGATAGCTAAAATACACCAACAATTCTGTGATGATAAATCACTTTGCCTGATTAATAGTTCAATATATTGCAGGATCACTCATGTTTTCCAAAACTGGCAAATGTTACACATTCTGCCAATGGTATATACATTGGTAAACACACTTTAAAAATAACAACATTGTAATGCACAAAGTTATATTACTTAAAAAAAATAGTAAATATAATGTTCATCATCAACAAACTTTTTATTTTATAATAATGCTTTATCTCATTATATCAAATTAATCACCAATATGAGAACAAAGTGAAGTGCATAGCATGGTTTATCTTGCACCCTGGGGCAGTACACTGTGCATACATAGACCGTATATATACAGTAGATACTCAACATTATTTATGTACTCACTCATCTTTATGTCTATTATCATTACTATAAAATTGCGTTTATATTTACTGCAAAAAATGAAGGGGAAAACTTTAGTAAAGAGCAAAGTCTTCCTTACACTGTTACAAAAGATGTTCTTCCAGACCCAGGATGCAAGCAAAAAGCAATGGCCTTATTAGAAATGAAAGCACTTAAATTCAATTGAATCAAACAGTTATCCATACAAATCACTCAAATGCAGTATAATGTACCACCACAAACACTGCTAGTTGTGTTTTGCTACTATTGTACATTCAGAAATTGAGCAATCTAACTTGCTTCCACTGGATTAAACCATACCATATTATCAATTAAATATGACGTCATTTTAACAATTTAATTTGTAATTTTTGGATACTTCAACCATCGAATAGGCTACTACGACTTCGACCTTCAATTCAAAGTAAAATCGTTCAACTATTCGACCATTCGATAATCAAAGTCCTGTCTCTTTAAAAAAACTTCGACTTCAATACTTCGCCAACTGAAACCTGCCAAAGTGCTATGTTAGCCTATGGGGACCTTCCAGAGCATATTTCTAAGTTTTTTGTATTCGAAGGCAAATCGGCAAATCGTACGATCTTACAATAAAATTGTTTGAATCGTACGATTAGAAGTACGATCGGAGTACGATCATACTATGATCGGAATACGATCATAAGATGCAAACAATCCTAAGAATTCAACTTCGAATTTCGTAGTATTCAGTTCGATGGTCGAACTTCGAAATACGACCCTTGATAAATCTGCCCCCAAGAGTACATGAATTTAAGATACTTCTTTTGCAATCAGAATAGATAGGCTGACTTAACCAAAGTCATACATGCGTACCATTTTCTAAACACCTCTTTGTTATCAGTATGTAATGAAGCTTCTCCCCATGACATAAATACATATTAAAGTGATTATATAAAACTTGTTTCTTATTTAAGGTATTACTGTTTTTTTGGCGCAACCTGAAAGGTTTTACAGAATTCTCTTGGCCACCAAATACCAATTTCTTTATCTTTAAAGAGCTTTTCAATAGGCTTTAAACTAAAGTAGGGAATGACATGACAGGCTTACTTGGCTTTGAGTGATACACTTTTGTATCTTATATTTACTCACAGATGTTTACTAAAACACATGGGTCACTATGGCCAATGTTTTAATGAGAGTGTGTTTGGCCATTTGAAGCTCTGTAGGTCTCCTTTAAATCAGAGACTCAGAAATACTTGTGACCGATAATCTCTGGAATCAACTACAGACGCAGAATAGCATCCTTGACTTGTCCACTGAGGTGAGTTGAGAAAATCTTGTTTCTTTGTTTTGGGAGGTAGAACAGTTCTTAATAAACACTTAAGGATATATATACTGTGTTGAGACCAACATTAAAATACACAACACATTGTCATGTGAACACTATGGTATGACCTGCAATACCACATATATTGCTTGCAATTATTTTACAAGAATCTGTAGCTGTAGCTGAGCCCAATATTATAATTAGCATCAAAAGTGCAGACTTTAGCTTAATAAAACCCAACATATATGCTGCAACACACAATATGCTGCAAAATACACCACTTTTCAAGAAAAAATTTGTCAACGGGTCGTGCCGGGGCTGACGGGACATTAAATAATGAAGTAACACTTATAGGAAGGGTGTAATTTGATGCACCTGAGACTAATCAACTAATTTGTTTTATTTCATAGACTCTACCATGCAGAACCTTTGCTATTAAAAAAACTTCAACAAACTATTCTTAATTTTTTTTTGTTGCTTGTATATTTAAAAATGTATTTGTAAGTTCCTTAATATAACATTGCTGTGAGTGTGAGTGCATGTTTTTTTGAGATGTAAATTATATGTTTGTAAAAAAACAACTATTTCATTTGGGAGCACCTTTATAACCATGACAATCCTCTTTAAGTATGAGCAAAGAAAATTTTACATTTCTAGGTTTCATTCATTTCTACGTGGATCACATTGAAAATAGATTTCTTATAGTTAAAAACAAACATAGCAAACATGCTATATACTAAAATTGGGCCAGGTTAAAAAGACATGAGACTTAGTACCTTAAATACTAGACATCTCCAAGAAAAGGACATTGGGATATTAGGAAAATCTCATCCTGCTAATTTGGTTTGCCTTAAATAGATTTTCCCTTAAAGTGAGGCATTAAGCCTATTATTATTACTTTAGTAAATATATGAAGGTCTACATTGCTTTTATTAAAATGTGACATGGTGGAGTGACTAATTCTCAGTCCCAATTATAATCACTAACCTTAGACCATGACCAGTAGAGCTGTCTGGGACCATACGCACACACAGTTAATTAAAATTTGAGATTTTATTATACTTTGCATGTACATGTGCTAAAAACAGCCAAAGGGACCGTTGGAAATTAGCTAAACATGGCAGCATGATGCTGACAAGAATATCCCTTGGGGACAGTGTGTTTTTCAGCAAAGATGTCAACCTCAAAGTTTGCGATCCTAAAGTTAAGGGGCGAATGTGATCCGTTTTGCTTCGCCGAAAAATTCACTTTGCCATGGCAAGAATTTGCCCAAATGCATTGTTGTCTATGGGCGGCATTTATCCTAATGACACTCAGAGGTGCCTGGCAAGTAGGCACCCCCAGTGCATCAGGTTACTTTTTATTTTGCTTTCTATTCACCTCATACTGTGCAATTTATACCTGCTTTCATTTTATTAATAAAAGGGGAATCCTTGGTATATAAACAGTTACCCAGACTGCAGTGGTTTCATAATAATTCCTCAACTCAAAATCAAACATGCTGTTTGTTGGCAGTGCATTACAAAACACTGACTGGTGCTGAAATTAGACAGCAAGAGGAATCAGCTTTTTCTACATGTTTTATCTCGTGCCAAATGCATTACAGTCAATGTGTATTTTTCTTACTTTTTTTCCTAATGAAAAAACTATTTTTTTTCTGGAGAACCAAATGTATGGTGAAATTCTAGCAAAGATTCACCAAAATTTTCACCAAAAAAGCAAAAATTTGAAAGCAAATCATTTATCTAACAAACTATTATCTGTAAAGGCCCATTTACTTATATTTGATCCTGGTTTTATTTAAGCATTCCCAAATTCCACAATAGTTTTTTTTTTTTTTTTTTTTACTAGGTTCTTTTCACAGAAGATATTAAAGCTGATATAATTAGTGGACTAGTGTTAGTCTATATATTCTCTTATAGATCATTTTTTTGTTTTATTGTTTACTGTAATAGATTTTATTCCCAGTTCCCAACACTAATGTCTATCAGATTATATTAAAAATAAAAAATAATTCAGCTCGTTATCCTTAATCTGTGAAAAATGTGCTCAGAAAAGATTTATGTTTATAGTTTAAGGTGTTAAATAAATCAGATGAATCTTAATTTCAATGATAATACACAGAAGATAGGGATTCCATACTTTTGTAATGATTATGTTCAGATATTTAGATAATTATGAGATTCTATATCTATTGTGTGACTCCTCCATAATAGGGAACATTTTGGAAAAATGAGTTGTTTCTATAATTATACCTATAGTCATTTATAAAAATGGATATTTTTAAATTTGCAAAATAATGTTTTCCTAGCTATTGTTAATTGCACTTGTTAGTGACATTACTTTTTTTTACACACACAGGAAAGGGTGGAAATATTCAATTCCAATATGATGTGCTGACTTTTTTTTTGTGAAAATCGCTGTAAATTGGCTTTCTACAGCTCTTGACCTTTTGACTTTTGAACCGTGGTTACCCAGAACTTAACTTTGCTTGTTTAAATCAGTAGCTCTAGCATCGCTCTGATCCTCTCCCAGAGGGGCTGGAGATTTATCTCTCCTGAACTGTTAAGCCCCCCTCTAGTGTTCATTGCTCATCACATTATTCCAGGACTGAATAGAAAATCTGACAATTTCAAGACCCCTACAGTGAAACAGAAATGTTGCTTAGCATTTAGAGTATCAGAATGGTAAGAGTTTAAATAAATTCAGCATTCATTTACAATCATTAAATTTGCAATTAATTTCCTTTTAAGTTCAGTAAAACATTCAATTACTCTGGATTTTTTTAGTGTGTTGAGTTTGTATCATAATAAGATTATGCACAATTACTCATAGGCAGACAGCTTATTTGAACTGTCAGTTTGACTTTAGGAAAGAAGAGATAACTGGTAGAATTGTGAAAAAGCATGGAGGCTTGTGGATGTTTTTTAATCTTGCAAACTCTTTGTAAATTGCTGCAGAAGTGTGAACATTTCTTATTTCTTCTTCCTCCAGTGAAACTTGACACTGACCTATCATGACATTTCTTTTTCTGGATAAATGAGCAAATCAGTGTCCTGTTCAATGCATTTTACACCAGTTTAAAAAACACCACTTCTTATAATGACTATGAAAATACATTTATTTTCAGCTGCATATGATAACTATGATAGCAGACAAGACCTAATGGCCAATATGATTAATGTGCGCCCTTATGTATTTTATATAAATAATCCATATATAAAATAACAACCTTACCAATAAGGTATATCTGCACTCTATATCTGCAAGTACTATACTTTTCAAAGAGGACCATGGTTGCCTTGTTCTAATATTCAGATTTTAGAAACAGTAAATCTATGGTAAAAAAAAATACAGGCATGGGATCTCTTCTTTGTGTAAGGTTATAGTGAATGGAGTGGCACCATTACTCTAGCTTTACCCTTATAGTTGCCCCAGATGACACCTATTATTCTCAGGGGTGAGCACTCCCAATGATGTGGAGGCAGGGTGTAATATACTGTAAGCAGTAGAATTTACAAAAAATGGGTGCCAGCAGTACTTCATTAACCAGAAATGATTTATTAGAACAGATCCACAAGAGAGAATATAACGATACAAGGCACAGTGATTGAGTAGTCAAAACAAAGGCACAATACAAATCATTAGCAGAGCAATCCCTTCAATAAAACTTGAGAGATGAGTATTGTACCAGTCCAACCAAAACCTCTCTTGGCTCCTCTGGGGAAACCTCTTAAGTGGAACACAGGAAAGAAGTCTATCTAATCCATATAACCTATCACTGGTTCCTGTACTAGTCCACAATGTCCATGGGAATCTAATCCCTTCTACACTCCTTGGTGGAGTCAAGAGCTGCTCATCTATGTAGCCCGAAATCTGGCTTTGTCTCCTACAAACATATTATAGGATATAGCTACCCCTAACTAATAATAATAATCTTGCACTAATAATATTCTCGGCTGTTGTCTTCCTTCCACATTCGGCAAAAGGCCACCAGAGCAGCATGGCTTACAATTTTATATTAAAACCCACTATCACCTAGTGGTCAGAAAGCTAGGGGTCATGCTTTGACCCATTAAGGGAAGGAATATTCCTTCCAATAGACTAAGGGCCAATTTAGTTACCAAACCTTAGGGGAATGCACAATAAATTATGTTATTATAAAATATATCGGGAACGGTCCAATTCCTATGACGGACGAATGGCTAGTGTCAGAGGGTTGATATTTGTCACCCCCGCCCTCTACGACGCCATAACGCTATAAGGCCTAAGGCAGGATGGACTAGAAGGACATATGGTCTACTGGGGACAATGGTCAATCATATAGCTTATACTAGGCCATACAATCAAAAGATCATCACACTGTTTCTTAAATTCCAGAGTATCAGCATAATGCCAGTCTGTCTGGTGTGGCCCCCTCCTGCAGACGTGCGGCTCGAATTACTTGAAATACCAAACAATGGCCTTGGTTAGCCATAGCTGATTGCGAGGCTGTGGACCGTTGGAGCTAGACACAGTGTGTTACCACATTCCTTTGCTAACATGTAAGACTAAGTAAATCATTTAGACATTAATTGTACAAAGAGGAGTCAGACTATGTATGGTATTGGCGTACTCTCATTTGTTATCACCACCATCTATGACATCAAAATGGGTATATAAACTTATGTTATATGGGAGTATCCTTGGAAAGCATTCGGGTACCACCTATGTGACACACGACTACTTCCCCAAGCAAAACCTATTGTCTTGTATTTTGGACACAATAAACTACCTCATTGTATTTGAACTTGCACTATTTCGTGGTTTTGCTTTACGTACGAGGTCATAGAGGTACAAATATAACAACATTTGGTGACCCGCCGACGTGATATTCCCGGACGCTGGACGCCCAAGTTTGTCAGTCGGATCTTCAGGCAAGTTGAGAAGAGAGCTCCTGCTTCTACAGGAGACTACCGTGGAGATTTCTGCTCCAGGACGGATTTCCCGTGACGCTTTACGCACGGATGAATGATACCCGCGCGGAAGGCTCTGATATAAGGTGAGCATCAATGTAATTTTCTAGTCTATTTTTACTGCTTATTATTGTGTTAAGTGTTGTACTAACCAGTTCTGATATTCTGCCGTTCATGATAGGAATACGCTTTTTTTTCCTTACTGTTTTTGTAATTTGTATGTACCTAGTTCCTTATCATGAGCAGTTAGATTAAGAAGAAAAAAAATTCTGTCATAGAAATTGCACATGCATGTTGATGTATGAATGACAAAGGATCCCTGACTGTTGTGATTGAATGATTGTGGTTGAAACTGGAACCCACACCCTCCGGAATCAACCGAGTGCGTGAATAACTTTAGTTTAATTGTAAACTGTGTGATAGTGTCCATAAGGGAATCCGTGACTCTATTTCAGAGTCTGTTTGTTGTTTAGGAGTTTTTCTGCGGTTCCTGTTTATAGGGCGACCTCACAGGCCAGAAAACGGAAAACTAGGTTTTCTGAAGGAAATTCTTTAGTGTGTGGTGTGTGAATCACTTTCCTGTCTGCTTGAATCTGCATATGTCAAAAGAGAGCCCTAGAAGCATCTAGGTGTCAAACATCTGCAGCTTCAAATCTATTTTCTCCCCTTACACTCAGTTTGTAAGTCCCACACTGTAAAAGCACTACAGATACACTCCCACTTTCTTTGTTAGGAAGATTTCTTATGCTTTCAAAAGACGAAGATAGAAATTCTTCCAAATACTACCTAGCATTTGAAACAATCTTATTTTTTTTTTTCTTCGCCTTGTTAAATTTGGTTCTTCTTATTTACTATTGGAGGCGATATGTTTCATATGCTTAAACCTAAACCTCCCCCAGAACTTCTGGCTAAGGTGTGTGCCCAAAACCCCTTATGTCGTAAGGCTCTTGTAACATGTCACAAAGCATGGGTTAAGTGGGGTACAAGTAAGGATGCCACGTTTTCCTGGCCAGAAAACTGCAGCATTCTCCCTACAGATCTAGCTAGCCTGTTAGAACAGATCAATGTTAAATGTAAGGGCAAAGAATTAATAGCACATACCGCATGCCATGATGTCTGGCAAGCATATGCTCAGCAATACCCAGAAAAACCACCTGCATATGCCCCAGCTGAACAAGCCAACATAGACACTGCTCCGAGTTCAGCCAAATTATATCCCGTCCTTAACATGGACGCACAGGAGCAATTACAGACTGCCCTAAACACGCCTATTGGCAATCCTAGGGTAGCACAGGGCTATACTGCCCCGGCACTTCCCCCACCAACAAACTTGCAGACAGTGCCACATGCCAGTAATGAGGACTCATACTGGGCAGACGTCTCAGGGCGTCTTAAACTTAGCAAAACCAACCCCTTTTGTCCTATTGAGGATGCTGCACACCAAACCCCCGTTAACACAGCACCTCCTCGTCAGGGTTTTCAGACTCCTACGAGAAATTGCCCTGAAGTCAGGACACCTACACCTCTCGCTAACATGTCTTTTGACGAGGAAGAGGATGAAA
Organism: Xenopus petersii; assembly: GCA_038501925.1. Classification (NCBI taxonomy): domain Eukaryota; kingdom Metazoa; phylum Chordata; class Amphibia; order Anura; family Pipidae; genus Xenopus; species Xenopus petersii. The sequence continues at coordinate 200,025,363 of CM076672.1, forward strand.
TGCCCATATTAGAAGATGCAGAAATCCCGACAACTAGAGTCTTGGCAACTATTGTTACAAGACCAAAAAACACCACTCCAAAACAAAATTCCTTCTCCCCAAAGGATGTAGTAATCCGAGGAGAAGGGGGGGATAGCACTTTTGTCGATCCATGGGTTGACAATCTGGCCGGCTGGTCAGAATCTTTAAAACCTAATGTTACCCCATTTCCTAGAGAGGGAGCTCTAGACACCCGCAACTTGAATACAGCACGCCTCTGTATCAGAGGAGGCATGGGAGATCCAAATTGGGATAGACAATACATGATTAATGGTCTTAGCATTTGGGAGAAATATGAAAATCTGAGCGCACTTGCTAACATTGTCTCACCCTCACCCAAACAGATGTATCCTCTTATGCATACTACCAAAGGACTTAAATATGTCCCTTGGAACTTTGCCGATGTGGAAGGGATAATCAGGGCTCTGCCGCCTCTGTTAAGGGGGGCAGACCCCTGGATATCTAAATTTGAAAGACTAACTGCCGGCATGTCTCTATGCTTAGGCGATCTAAAAGCATTACTAGCTCAAATTCTTGGACGCTCAGCGCAGTCCATATGGAACGAGGCAGGTCTTCCTCATATTGTTCTGTCCTCAGATTCTCACGACGGAGCTGAATTTAACCCTTACAGACCTAGAATTTTTGCAGCTCTCAGAGTTTGTTATCCCACTCACAAGGATTTCGGGAAACTAATGAATACTTCTCTCCCTGAAAGTGCAGACATAACTAAACACATTTCAGAATTCTTAGATCAATGGGCACAAGAAACAGGAATGGATCCTTACGAACCAAATGTAGTGCCACTTGTTTATCAGGCCCTCCGTAAAGGTTTCCCAGCCGCCTTACAGAAAAAATTAGATGCTATAGTCGGCTTAGATGCCAAATCATGGAAGGAGATTTATACTCATATCCTTCACTACCATAAAATCTATGAGGAAGACAGTAAAAAGGCAGAGAAGGATTTCAAAAACACCCAGCATAAACTCATGTCCTTGCAAATTAAGGAACTCCAAGAGGGAGAAACCAAGCCTGAAAGCAAGCCCGCAGACCAAACACCAGAACCAACACCCACCACTGAGTCCTATTCTTTCAGGGAATTTTTAAAAGATTTCCCTACCTTTTTTGCAAATGTTCAGTCCGGTGGTCAATTTAACAACCCTAATAGAGGGACATCTGGTGATTTTAAAGCTAATAACACACCCAAGGGTGTCTGTTTCAACTGTCACAAGCCAGGACATTATGCCCGTGTATGCCGTAGTCCTAAACGATTTGGCAATCGGTATAACACTCCTAACTTTCAATCTAACTTTCAATCTCGCAACAATCCCAATGTTCAATCTTTTCCTAATTGGTCTCCACCCAGGAACCAATCGCAATGACTGTCTATGCTTTTACGGGTTCCCATGTCCACGGAAGAACCTTTTCTCACTGTTTCTATAGCAGAGATGCCTACATGTTTTTTGCTTGACTCAGGCGCTACAGTATCTGTTCTCTCTGTACTTACTGCTAGTTTAACCCTCAGCTAAACCAATTAACCTCTGAAGTTCCAGTGACAATTGGGACTATCACTTGTCTACATGCTTTTGTCTATGCACCTGCATGTCCTGTCAATTTGCTAGGCAGAGACCTGTTAACCAAAGCTAACATCATTCTTGATTTTGCTGTCTCACGTCCAACTGTATTGTTTGCAACTACTGTCCCTTCTCCTGCAGATTCAGTTGATCCATTTGAAGATATACCTAAAGCAGTCTGGGCCACACCCGAGTCACCTTTTGGTAAGGCCGTTTCAGTTGAAGAGGTGCAAATTAATTTACGTCCAGGGTGTGATGGCCCCAAGGTACCACAGTACCCACTTAAAGCCCAGTCCATTCAGGGTGTGGCAGATGAAATTAACCTACTTTTGCAACACGGCATAATTGAACCAAGCGACTCTCCTTATAACACTCCTTTGTACCCAGTACAGAAGCCAAATGGCTCCTACCGTATAGTCCATGACTTACGGAAGTTAAATGAAGTAGTCGCAGCAGAGTTCCCCGTTGTTGCCAACCCTGCCACTCTCTTACAAGACAACCCCTTAAAGGAATATAATTCAGTTTTGGATTTATCCCAAGCATTTTATTGCATTCCTTTATCTCAACAATCCAGACCACTTTTTGCATTCACCTACAACAATAACCGTTACCAGTGGACCCGCCTCGTAATGGGCGGAGCTGACAGTCCCTCGATCTTCAGCCGTGTACTCGCCACTGATCTGCAAACTTTCACTGACCTTTTACCTACTTCTGTTTTTCTAATACAGTATGTTGACGACCTTCTGCTTTCTGCAGACACTGCTGAACTGTGCCAACACTACACTCGTGTCTTACTTTTGCATTTGCATACATGTGGTTACAAGGTCAATCGTTCAAAGCTGCAATTTTGTCAAACCTCAGTTACTTTTCTAGGCATGACACTCAGCAAGGGAGCCAAACTCATGGGTCCCCAGGTGCTCACTGATGTCTAACGTATGCATTTACCTACCTCAGTCAAAGAATTACGCAGTGTTTTGGGTTTGTTTAACTTCTGTCGCTTATGGATTCCTGCTTACAGTTCTCGCATACTTCCTTTCAGAAAATACCTCAAAGGCAATCCTCCTGGCTATACTTCTGTCTCTTTGTCTCAATCTGACTCTACAGCTCTTGAATGTCTAATGTCTGATATTTTGCAGGCCCCACAACTCCATTTGCCGAACAGCTGTGAGCCTATCTACATGTACGTTTTTGCAAACGCAATCTGTTGGGCGGCAGTAGCCACCCAACAAGAGGGATGTATTATAGGACACTTTTCAGGAATTTTTACACCCATAGAACAAGCTTTCACTTCCTGTGAACGTAACATATGCGCTTGTGCAGCATCTGTAGAAAAACTCTATTCACATGTGATTGTTCCCAGCGTTATCATATACACCTCACATGACGTGCCAGCACTACTCAAAAGTAATACATTACACTTTGTGCCTGCACGCGTAGGACAATGCACGGCTGTGCTCCTACGAAGTCACATTTCTTTCAAAGGAATGCCTCCAACTAATCCTTTCAATAATCTTAAAGATTTATTGTTGTTCTCGGCAGAGAACCATGATTGTACCTCTGAGGAAATTCCAGAGGAACGTCCCTTTATGGGTATTGTCCCAGTAACAGATTTACCACCGTCACATGTTGTAATTTTCTCTGACGGTTCACAGACAGAAACACATACGGGCTTTGCCGTGTGTCAGATAGATCCTGACACCAAAGAAATTATACAGAAAAAACAATATGCATTACCACCAGATACATCAGCCCAATTAGCAGAGATAGCCGCCGCCTTAGAAGGTTTCCGGCTCATGAATGACAAAAACGGAGTTCTGTATACAGACTCAGCTTACGTCACTACCACCATACATACAAATGTGTCTAAATGGCACAAGAGAGGTTTTGTTACAGGAAAAGGAACCCCACTACAACATCATGACACGATTCTTGCTATAATGGAAGAACTACAGGAAAGACACAACAAAGGTTTAAAAACATCCTGTGAATGGGTAAAAGCACATCAACATAATGTCACAGATATTGTCGCATACGGCAATCAGATAGTTGACGAACTAGCAAAACAAACCACAAACCCACTAACCATTTTTGTACAAACACGAGCTAAAAAATATCTTTCCACTTCTAATCCCTTTGCACCCATCAGAGTAATGCAAGAAAGCGCCACTAGTGCAGAAACAGACAAATGGGTGGCTAATGAGTGCTCTCATTACTATCACAATAATGAGCCTCCATATATTTGGATGCACCCTTCAGGTGTACCAGCATTACCCATAGGTGAGTGCCACCTATTGGCCCACCAGTTACACTACGGGTCACATATGCCAACAAATGACTTGATCAATACTATAAGGGAAATGTACTGGTGCCCAGATTTAAAAGACATTTGTAAAGCTGTGGTCAATACTTGTAATGTTTGTTTTACCAACACCAGTCATCAAACTCCAAGGATTCCTCCTGGAGCGATTCCAAGGCCTGCTGGCCCCTTCAGAGAATGGCATATCGATTTCACGGACATGGTAACTCCTTGCAAAGGATACAGGTATCTTTTGGTCATGATTGACCCATACTCCCAATGGTTAGAAGCTTTTCCATGTAGGAAGGAAACAGCTCTGGTTGTATTTGATAATCTATACAATGAAATCTTTCCCAGACATGGGATTCCTAAATCTATTGTTTCGGACAATGGAAGCCATTTCAAAAATCAACTCTGTGAGACATTTGCAAATTGTACTGATATCAAGTGGAGGTACGTGTCTGTGTACAAACCAACCTCCAATGGCATTGTAGAAAGAGCTAATGGTCTCTTAAAGACACAACTCAGAAAATTGACAGCTGCTACAAATGGCTCGTGGCTGGAATGTCTCCCAGCTGCATTGTTCATACTCCGCAACCATCCTATTAGGCGTTGTGGACTTACCCCATTCGAAATCACCACTGGTAGACGTATGTCTCTTATCCACACCATCAGTACACGTCCACTTCCCAATGCTGACAGCCCATACAATCTCATACGGTGCCTCCAGTTAGCACATCAAATGTCTGAAGTGAATATTTCCAAGGCACCTGTTGTTGTCACTCCTTCTTTTCTTTTTCAGGTCGGAGATCTAGTCTACAAGAGAAATTTTACTCGTAGCCGTTGGGACCAACCTATATATTCCGGTCCTTTTAAAATACAACAGCTCTCCCCCACTGCCGTATTACTTGAAAACCACGGGACATGGATTCATCTTCGAGACTGCTTGCCTTGTCCTTCTGTGTTTCTTACTTCCTCTCCACCCCCATAACAGCATTATGGGCTGACAATGAACTTTTAAAACTGCACAGTACTGCTGCCATGATTGAAAATAAGACTGACTGTTGGGTTTGCTCACATATTCCTACTCACAGCCTCGGTACCCCTATCCTTGGGGTTCCCTTTACATGGACTGATTTTGAAGATAGATATGTGATGGACTTTTCAACTCTTGATCCAGAATTGTCTAAATATAGGGAAATTTCTGGTAAAGGTGATGAAATAATGAAAGCACCCCCAGCTCTTATTTTGGCAGGAATAGTACGACATCCTTCAGTATGTTTCACTGTTTTTAGTAGGACAACACGGGTGACCATTAATGGTACACAAATAAGGATTCCTAAAATCCTTATAGGAGAAACTACATGTAACTCAACCGATTTAAATATTACTCAGGTCCCCACACATTATGAAGCAGCCACCACATATGCACATTGTGTTGATGAAACAAAAGTATCTTCTACTATTGAGCCCTGCCTTTCTTGGGCCAATAAGAGTTTAGAATGGGATTTAGATTATATAGATGGTCCTGCTCACTATAACATAAAATTTTTAACACTTCAGATTAGAAATCAGGGTTTTCACCGCCCCATGGTGCTTCCTTCCTTAAGATACAGAAAAGGGAACTCTTTAATGATAAAGATAAGGCTTGGGCTTTCTTCCCTGCCTGGACAGGTTGGGGAATAGAAATGATGGCTCGCCTTAATGAATATGCTTCCCTTCTTGACCGCATGATTAACAACACTGTAATATCGGTCCTTGCAATTAATGTAGAACTAGCTCAGATTCGTAAAGTAGCCCTTCAGAATAGAATGGCCCTAGATTTTTTGTTAGCAGAACAAGGTGGAGTCTGTGTTTTAGTAGGAGAAGAATGTTGCACCTACATTAATGACTCTAAATCGCTGGTTGAATCTCATATGGCCAAGGTTTTCGAATTGCAAAAACAAGCCAGGGATCTTTCTAAATATGGTTTTAATCCCTTTACATGGTTAGGTAATATTGGTGGATGGTTAAATGATTTCCTTGGAAGTTTCTTTAAACCCATCCTAGTTATTCTAGCTTTGGCCCTTGGCCTGTATCTTGTTGTTAAAGTAATGATATGTGCCATAAGCCGCTGTACCTCCTCCCCAGCTTCTGCTCTACTTTGATTTACATTTATACGATATAACTTTTCTCAGTCTTATAGGGGAGGTTTGACCAAAAAAAAAAAAAAAAAAAAAAAAAAAAAAAAAAAAAAAAAAAACTGTTATCTTACATTTTTTAACATTTTTTAACTTTTATCTTAAAAACTTTTAAAACATTTTTTAATATTTTCATTTTTGATTTTTATTTCCATTTTTTACCTTAATTTCAAGGTATTTTTGAATCTAACTTAAATTTTTACCTTAATGTAATCAGTATTATTTTACAATATCAGTATTATCTTACTCAGGATGATTATTACTATGTTTCATTATCTCTATGCAATGATTTCCTTTTATTATCTCTCTGTAATGCTTTATTTTGCTTTATTTTGAAACCTAAGTTCACTTTAATCATATATTTGTTTAAATCTTAGGCTACATGTTATATTCAGACAGCTCTTGTTTCATTGTGCGATTCCAGCGGTTCCTAGTCCAGTTAGTTCCTCAAAAACAGGAAATACCTGTAGCTCCTTAGCTTCCTGTTTTCTTTGTTTTCATTCATTTCAGCTTTTCAGCTGCACTTCTGTATTGGTGCTGCCACAACAGTTGAACCGTAACTCACAACAGCATACACCACTGTCCCATTTATAATAGACCTCCCTTGTTCCTGGGGGTCCTCTCAGCACTCTCACTGTGCCTGTAATTACTAATATGAAACGTCTTTCAACGTTTCAAGAGAGGAATGTTATTATAAAATATATCGGGAACGGTCCAATTCCTATGACGGACGAATGGCTAGTGTCAGAGGGTTGATATTTGTCACCCCCGCCCTCTACGACGCCATAACGCTATAAGGCCTAAGGCAGGATGGACTAGAAGGACATATGGTCTACTGGGGACAATGGTCAATCATATAGCTTATACTAGGCCATACAATCAAAAGATCATCACACTGTTTCTTAAATTCCAGAGTATCAGCATAATGCCAGTCTGTCTGGTGTGGCCCCCTCCTGCAGACGTGCGGCTCGAATTACTTGAAATACCAAACAATGGCCTTGGTTAGCCATAGCTGATTGCGAGGCTGTGGACCGTTGGAGCTAGACACAGTGTGTTACCACATTCCTTTGCTAACATGTAAGACTAAGTAAATCATTTAGACATTAATTGTACAAAGAGGAGTCAGACTATGTATGGTATTGGCGTACTCTCATTTGTTATCACCACCATCTATGACATCAAAATGGGTATATAAACTTATGTTATATGGGAGTATCCTTGGAAAGCATTCGGGTACCACCTATGTGACACACGACTACTTCCCCAAGCAAAACCTATTGTCTTGTATTTTGGACACAATAAACTACCTCATTGTATTTGAACTTGCACTATTTCGTGGTTTTGCTTTACGTACGAGGTCATAGAGGTACAAATATAACAACAATTAGGACACCATTTATTAGTCCCCTACATTTGGAAAATTGAAATCCAAAAAAAATTCCAAATTACACACAGGCCATCTCCCTCTCGTATGTAAGCAGTACCTTGTATAAACTGTAACAACTAAGAGATATTGGTGGCAAAACAATTCTATTGGGTTTATTATTTACTATTTTTGTTTTTTTAGTAGACTTAAGGTAAAGTGATTATGGAAGGACCCCTTATCTAGAAAACCCCAGATCCTGGACATTCTGGAAAATAGGTCCCATACATGTACTAGTGTATGCTTCCAGTTTTAAATTTTATCTATGAGCCACCACATTTCTATCTGCAATTTGCACAAATTGCTATATGGAAAGTCAAGCATTGAAATATGCATTAGGCAGCGTAAGCTAATCTTTCTTCTCCATGTTTAGCTTTTTTAAATGTTAGATGTTATTACATCTATTGGTGGTTTACTGGGAAAAAAATATACTTCCTTTTAATATCTAGCATTTAATAAATGAGGCTTCTCGCAGAATATGTTATTGCCTTAAAACACTTGTAATCTCTTGTTGACATGCATAAGATATGTTGTTGTTTTAATTATGCATTTAAAATCAAATTTTTACTAATCCTAAAAAGGTTTTCCCAATAAACATTTCTCAGGATACATATAAAAAATATACATCTTATTACAAAAAAGCGATTACATTGTAAACTTGTAATCTAATGGAAATTAAAGTATATGTTGGAATTGGTCTTACTGTATCCCAAGAATTCAGCTGCATGTGAATCTTGCAAAGAAACATGGAATCCTTCTGAAAGCATATACTTTTAATTTACAGATGTTTATGAGTTTTGCTCAACTTAGACCCTCATAACCTTCCCTCCTTACATATTTTAAGGTATAAGGAATTTGACCCTCAGACCACAAACAATCGCCTTGTGCCTATAGGTTTTCTTATTTGTATAAACTGCAAATTCTATTTTTATCTATCTTTTAAAAAGATTGCAGGTTAAAAGCCATGCAGCTCACAGAAAGCTGAACATTTTACATTTATGTTGATAGCAAGCAGCAAATTTATGTGGCTACTATAACAAATAACAGGCGTCTGTTTAACTACCACTATGATAACTCTACATAAAGTCAAAGTATGAAACAATCCATTTTTTATGAAAATTCAGACTAGCTGGAAATTGATATTGTCATCTATGTAGTATATAGTCTCTAGAATGTCTGCTGAGGCATGAGATGCTGTGCTATGTGATACAGTCCCATCCTTTACATATAGAAGAAGCTATTGAAGCACCAAAGACCTGACAGCAGCAGAAGTGCAGGGTATGTCACATTTCATTGTATGAGCTCAGGAAAGGAAGGATTCATATTACTTTAACTCACTTGGATAATTGGGGTTTTATGGAACATAATACTCCTCCTAGCAGCAAATACCTTTATTAAGCACATGGATATATAATTAGAAAAAGCTATAGGATTATAGCCAAATAAATACAATTATAGACATGTTCCCTCACATGACATCTTGTTTCTACAGTTAATGAAGACTCAGGGGTAAGCTTTGTCTATAAATTTATACATTGAACGCTATCAAATAATTCTTCACCTGCAAGTCTTATTGACACATTTAATATTATTTGGCATGGGGAAAAAGCTAAAGAAACTTTTCATGCCAATTTCCTACAAAATTCCATATAGACAGAAAATAGAAATAAAATGTGAAAATATGGTTTATACTGTATAGTTTTAACGTGTGATAGACAGCTCATTTCCATTGGTATTTGTACTATATTAACAGAATTAAATGCTTTCTTTTTTTATTAAAGATATTATATTTAAATTGTTAGTAGGGGGTGGTTGTTTTATTGAAGTAGTAATGAAGTCAATGGGCAATTTTTCAAGTGTGAATGCATTGGAGTCAGTGGGGGTTATGTAATAAAAGGCATTGTTCGCCCAATAGCAACCAATCAACAAGTAGAAATCACTCGTCACCTGATTAAAAGCAAACATCTTATTGGTTGCTATGAGTGACTGCTACTGGTCAAATGTAGTGCCTTTTATTACATATGGGGGAATTGGTGTTGCACCAATAATGCACTGGAGTCAGTGGCAGTTTTTTATTTGTAGCAACTTTATTCCTGCCAAAATAGTAGTTGTCGCTGATTTATATTAGGAGCAGCAGTGTTTACATTAGTTTTATTGCACAATTCAGTTTGATGAATCCTATTCAACACAGTCCCCATGTCTAAATAGCCACTAGAATGTCATCCTGCATTAATAAAATCAATGCATATAAAGAGCATAGGCATGAAATAGGATCAGAAATAAATAAATATATAATTATATCCAAGAGCTCACAAATGTAATAAAAAAAGAAAAAGAGCATAATAACATTTGACCAGCAAGGCACCAATAATAACATGTAATACTATAAACCTTGGAAATTTCTGAATATCAGAGGTGTGCCGGCCATGAGGCAAGATGAGAACTTTGTAGAGCAGGCATTCACAAAGGCAATCTTCCTACAGGCAGTAAAATAAGTAAAATATTTATCAAGGGTCGAATTTTGAATTGAAAAAACTTCGCAATTCAAATTCAAAAAGACCAACCGAAATTAAGTAGAAGGGTTTTTTTTTGGTTGAATAGGACTGTTTTCGATCGAATAGGTCCATATTCATTCGAATTTGAATCATACAATCGAAGGAATACGCATTTGATCGAATTTGATTCAAAGTTTTTCCCAAAAGATTTAGATTTTTCATAGTCCACCAATTGACTCCAAATGGTTCTAGGATGTCCCCCATAGGCTAAAACAGCAATTTGGCAGGTTTTAGATAGCAAATAGTTGAAGTCGAATTTTTAAAGAGACAGTACATACAAGAATTTTTTTCATTCGAAAATTCACCTCGACCTTTGATAAAGGTTATGCTGATGTGACATAATAAAAATTTTACTTATTTTACTGCCTGGTGGAAGATTGCAATTATGCTCTACAAATTTCTGGTTTGAACTGCTCCCCTTCCTGAGGGCTCAGGGCGGTGCAACTCTTCTAATTTGGTGAGTTATTCTACCTTGGTTGGACTACTATTTCTGTTATTAAGAGGAACACTTGCCCTGCAAAGTTACCAGGGGTGGCAAAAAGATGCTCCTGGTAACTTAAAAAAAAAGATAAACTGCAAATTTGTCTCTGCTAGTGCAAGAGAACACAACTGTGCTCTCTGCACTACCGATGTGATGCTGGCCTCCTTCTCCCTTACATCCTCCGGCCCAAGATGGAAGAACAAGGATGTAAGGGGAGAAAGGGGCCAGCATCACAAGAGCCGCCTCCTGGTGGCTTAGTGGCCAGAATAACCCCTGTTATCTTAACTTCTTCAGCCCATTTCACCTGGAAGTTGGAAAACCAGACAGGACTTAACAGTAAATAATGCCACAGTCAGCCAATCACCAGCTTTGGCATTCTAGCCCTGCCCCCATAGAGAATATACCCTGCCCCTGATGTTGCAAGCCCCACACCCTACCTGGACCTTCTTTGGCTAAAAGGTGGTAACTTTAATTATGCTTTTCTGGGTATCCCAGGTATTCCAGTAGTTCTATATGACTGCAGCAATGTCCAATGCATTGACCTCAGGGTAAAATATGTTTTAGCCTTTACACCATTTTCCTAACCTAACATGTTGCACCATTACACAGTATGCTTTTTTAACCCAAGCTTTTGATTCCAGTAAAAGGCCAGTAAACAGATGGGACAAAAATATTATAGTGACATTAATTGGTTATAAATATTTGTTGTCAAGAAGATAGGAATTACAGGTGTAACATGTTTTTGGGCTATACAGGCCAACGTGGTTAATCACCAGCTAGTAAACTAGAGCATGGGTTACACTTGACTCTAACATTGAAGGTAGGGCCTTCGCAAATTGGAAAAAATTATGGTGCGGTGTATGGCAATCACAACTCCCACAGGCTACTGTGCAATAATTAATAAAGAAATGGGTGGTTCTTGCAGTCAAACAGAACAAACTTTTATTTGTCAGAGACAAATGATCCACAGAGGCCCAGCAGACAATCATGACATGACTACAACATGTCCCTCAGTGGAAGTCCCTGAGGCGATAGCATCACACCAGGATAGATACAACCTCAAAATCTCAGCACCGTGACCTGGATCCTCACAGGTTCGATCAGGGAACTTACTAGCTCCAATTCCCTATTAGGATGTGTCCCTGTATTACAGGCCAGTCTTGCCTTAGGGGAGAGCTACCTCCTTGCTATCCCTCCTAGTTGGAGCCAAGCTGTTCTTGTACTTAACCTGCCTTTCTTACTCTCCTAGACAGTACTATTACAGGTAGTATCCTATCTCTAGCTGGCCTCATTCATGGGGTCCCAGCTCCCTGACTTATCTCTCTCTAGAGGTACTGGTCCCTCTAGGGCACATGGCTTTACTGGGCCTTGTTATACCCAGTTTCCCTGTAAACATCCAGCTGGGTCTCTCTCACAATACCAAAGTGTGACAGGATGTGGTCACAGCATGTCTTGGCCAATACCAGAACTATGCAAATTACAACTAGCTACATGGGCATCTGCCCAGCTACTAGTGAGATCAGGAAGTATAAGGATTTAAAGCGATAGGGGCACATTAACCCTATGAATCCCTACATAGGTATGGGACCTGTTACTCAGAATGCCCAGGACCTGGTGCTTTCTGGATAATGGATCTTTCCATAATTTTGATCTCCATACCTTTAGTCTACTAGAAAATCATGTAAACATTAAATAAACCCAATAGGCTGATTTTGTTTCAAATAAGGATTCATTATATTGTAGTTTAGATCAAGTACAAAGTCCTCTTTTATTATTACAAAAAAATGAATCATTTTTAGTATTTTGGATTATTTGGATGAAATTAAGTCAATGGGAGATGGCCTTTCTTTAAGCTGGAGCTTTCTGGATAACATGCTTCTGGATAACAGATCCCATACCTATAATATGCTTGTGCAGTTTTGAGAAACGCTGACTTTGATAATTGAAAACTAGGGTTTATTCATGGAAACATCAACATCAAACAATGAAGACACTTTATTTTAGTTTTCAAACTAATGCTAAAACAACCTTTTCCCAAAGCTCAAAGTAACATGTCGTATTTGGTATGAGACGCAAGAGACCCCACAAAGCCCTTTCCTCATCTGTGCTTTTTGAGCAGTTAAAAAAAATCTTTGGCTTTACATTCGGAAGTCAGAACACTACTGTTAAGCTTGCTAGGCAAAATCCTATACAGCCACAAAACCATGGGTCATGGAACCATAGAAAACATCACTTTCAACTGAGACCCTACGACCAAAGCAAGGAATGAATGCATTGGCTTGTTGTAAGTGGCCAACACCGTTATAATATAAAAGGAGATAAAATAGCATTAGGTTTAGGATTAGCTGCCCTTGAATAATTCTACAGAAAATTCAACAGAGATGGATAAACATTGACTTTTTCTTTATTCTATACAAAATATAAGCAAACTGAAATATGAATTTCATTAATTGCTGGTATATGTCAACTTCTGCAGATCACTAAAACAAATGAGAAGTAACTATTGCAGACTTTTTGACTCATGCTGTTCTATTGTCTGCAAAAAAAAAAAACCCCATAGGGCCAGAACATTTTGGTCGGAAATCATTTTCACTCATTACAGTGCAGATGCAATTCGTTCAATAAAACATTTCATATGGCTTCTGTCACTTCAAGCTCTATTTTGTAAAACATACTGTATAATCTACTGTAAGTAACTAGAACTTTCCAAATAATATTGAAATGATTAAAGTTCTCCTCTAAAACGTAACTTGGAATGTATTAAGAAACATATATGATGATGAAAAGAATATTAAAGGAAAACTTTCAACTAAACATTTGGATAAAGGGAAATAATCTGAGCCTCCTCCTTCATCAGAGTGGGTGTTGTTGTGAACTTGAGGGGTGCAATGCAAACTGGAATAAGTAATCCTCTGCTATGGCAGAAAACTCCAAAGAAACACATATTTGGGGTTCCTGTACGCATTTATGTGTGTTTCTTTCTGCACCCCAAAAAGTTGGTTTTCTCAGAGGACACATCTGTGGCCAAAATACACAGGAAAAGTGTCTGTGTTTATGGATCCTACTGTTTTGTGTTCAGACTATGTTCATGCCACCTGTCTTGTTTTGAACCAGACAACCCGTTTTTCAAACCTGGAAGTTGGAAATCCAAACAGGACTCTACAGTAAATGATGCCGCAGTCAGCCAATCACTGGCTTTGGCATTCTAGCTCTGCCCACTGACGGCACAAGCCTGCCCCCATACAGAATCCCTGTCCCCTGATGTTGCAAGCCCCACACCCTACTTGGACCTTCTTTGGATAAAAGGTGTTAACTTTAATTATGCTCTTCTGGATATTTGTTTTTTTTGTTTCTTTGAGTCAGAGTGAATGGATTCTGAAGCCATGGTAGATCCTGTATAAATAATAGAAACAGTGAAATCTTTATCCCTTTATATATGTCACTTTCGCATGTCATAGCAATATAAAAGGATATACTGCATTTCATTAATAATACAGTCATTTCTCCAAGCTGAACTGAATATGAGCTTCTCAGAAGCTTCCCTAAAAGATTCAGGTTAGTTGTAGATCTAACCTTTTACTTGTTATGAACCATACATGATTTATCTTCTTGTTATGAAGCCCAGGCAGTTACTGATGTGGTTTGTAATTCATACAAAGTCAATGCAGGGGATACAGGTATATATGGCACTGGCCTAGCCACTCGCCAGTAGTAAATCCAAATGAAGAAAATTGCCAATACCTGTGAGGAAGGGCCATGCGCTCCCGAAACGTTTGATCATTTGTTAAGTGTTATGAAGCACCATTGAATAAATTTGGGATTACCCCGTTTTCTGCAAGCACAGGTATTGGCAATTGTGTTCATTTGGACTGATGTGTTTTGTACACACACTTTGAGGCAGATTTATGAAACCTGCTCATGGAAAAAAAGACACATTTTGCAAAGACCATGTTAAAGTAAAACCAAATCAATTCATTGCTGAATATATGAGTGAGGTCAGGAATTAACTTGTATTTTCTGCTATCATTTTGCATAAACCTGAACCTCAAGGGTTTATAAACAGCTCATAGTTTCTGCATTTCACTAAAGGAATAGAATGATTTTCGTGTGGCACCGAAACCCTTCTCAATACCTTTCTATACTTGTGCTGAGTGGTAGCTGCTATATAATACATTTGTATATTTTCTGTGTAGAATGTAATACATGGAGATACAGATTAAATTATTATGCTGTATATAATAGGGTTGAACAAAGCCGCCCCATTTTGTTTCACTGAAAAATTCTGGCAAAATGTCAAATGCATTGAGTCAGAGTGTTTTTTGGACCATTAGAGTATAAGGGGCACATTTACTAAGCTCGAGTGAAGGATTCGAATGAAAAAAACTTCAAATTTCGAAGTTTTTTTTTGTCTACATCAACCATCGAATTGGCTACTTCGACCTTTGACTACAACTTCGACTTTGAATCAAACGATTCGAACTAAAAATCGTTCCACTATTCGACCATTCGATAGTCCAAGTACTGTCTCTTTAAAAAAAACTTCAACCACCTACTTCTCCACCTAAAACCTACCGAGCACCAATGTTAGCCTATGGGGAAGGTCCCCATAGGCTTTCCTAGCAATTTCTGATCGAAGAAAAATCGTTTGATCAATGGATTAAAATCCTTCGAATCATTCGATTCGACGGATTTAATCGTTCGATCGAACGAATTGCGGTAAATCCTTCGACTTCGATATTCGAAGTCGAAGAATTTAACTTCGATGGTCGAATATCGAGGGTTAGTTAACCCTCGATATTTGACCCATAGTAAATGTGCCCCTTAGAGTGAACAGGTGGCTTTTCTCCGCATTTTTCCTATGCCAAATGCATTGGAGTGAATGGGCATTTTTCTTGAGTTTTATTCCAGCATGAAAAAATTGTGTTGTTTTCCCTACAAAACAAAACAAATATCAATATTCTAGTGCAGAAACGGTGAATCTATATCAGACAAAAACATTTGCTCATCCAAATTCTAGAGGTGTGGCATTTTTTTTGTGGTATTAGAGCTTTCTTGAAACTACACATTTTCTATAAAACCACAAATGCCATGAAAGTTATTTATATATATCCAAATATATCAAAACTCGAAAAAATTAGAGCACTTCGGAAAAAAAGCCCAAAAAAATGGAGCTTTTCGGATCTTCGATTGATTTTATCAAGTTTTTCCCCCGATCGATTAAATCAAGGTTTTTTTTTATTAAGTTTGGTTGTGGTTTTATTTGAAAAGATATGAGATAAAGTCGAATTTTAATAGATAACCGCCTAAATAAATCATGAATTTTTAGAAAAAACACACATTTTTAGAGAAAAAATATGATTTGTGAAGACATAGAAATCCAAATCTTATTAAATCATCCCCTTATTCTAGAGCCACGGGCTGTTATACCTGTATATAGTAATTTACTCTCTAAAATATACCTTTCTTAGAATTGTGAACTCATAACAACAGCCTCACTGGCACTATATAAATTCATTGACAATTTGCCAATACGTAGAATCCCATATACTGTATATCTCTTTTACATTTTTACAGATTACCTTCTCAAAACTCGCACTTCAGCTGTCTTATACAGTGGAATGTGATTAAACTTCTCTTGGATGCAAACAGACATTGCAAGCCTAAAAGGAAATAAAATCCTAATCTTCAAACCCTTTGGCTCCTGCATCTTGCTGAACAGCATTGTGCTCTCAACCATTAAACTACTTTAACCTTCTAAAAAGACAAATCAGTTTACATTGATTGAAAATTTGCACAAAACCACCTAGGACTTTATTGATTTCTACTGCATTACAGACACCCCACAGGTGCTCTAACAGTATATTTAACCAGAAAGAATTGTACTTCTTCCTCTATTTTTAAATATAAATAAAAACATCTCTATCAGTTGTTACTGAGATTTAAAATACAGGGACAATATTCTCTACTACAGAGAAGAATATATTTTGAATAACACTATAACACAAAAGGCATTTTGCATTTTGCTCTACGGGATGAGCTAAAGCAATGCTGTCCAACTTATTACATGTAGTGGTAGTGGACCTTTTTTCTAATGTAGCATGTTCAAAGACCTGATTAAATTAAATGCTGATTTTGTACAGTGAATCGATGAAGCCTTTAAGCATACTGGGGGGGCCATAAAAATCCTTTGAAAGGCCACAGCTGGCTTGCAGGCCTCCAGTTATATTTTGAAAGGAGAAAATGTGCACAAGGGGCAGAGTTATGAAATCGTACCCTAGGTACTCCAGTGGCTGGGCTCAAGGTTAGAAAAAAATCTTTAAAGGAGAAGGAAAGCCCCAGGGCGCAAAACCCCTCCCCCCTCCCCTGTGTTGCCCCCCCTCCCTCCTCCCCCCTGGCCTACCTGTCCCCCTGGGCAAATGCCCCTAACTTGTTACTCACCCCTCAGCGCAGGTCCTGTCCACGGAGTTCACAGTCGCCATCTTCTCCCACGCGCATCTTCTTCCTGCTCTGACCGGCGTCTTCTGGCGCATGCGCAGTAGGAACAGGTACCGGTACAGCTCTACTGCGCATGCGCCGAATGTCACAAAGTTTTCCGATTTCACTTCGTGACATTCGGTGCATACGAAGTCCTAGGCGACAGAAAGACCCAAAGTCACAAAAGGAGCCAACTCTGAAGTCCTGAAGCGGCGAAAAGACCCGAAGTCATGAAAACAGCTATAAGTCCTGAAGCCACGAGTTCAATTCTACTGACACCAAAGTGGGTTTTTTGTTTTTTTTTAATCCCCTGGCCACCAATGTTTTATTTTAATAATCTATAGGCCCCTGCCACCAATTTTTTAAAAAAAAATATTTTATGAGGCCCCAATTTTTTTAACTTATAAGAGGGGCCCTGGTGCAAAGGTTTTTTTAAAAAATTATTTTTGGGGCCCCAATTTTTTTTAACTTGTAAGGGGGGCCCTAGTGCAAAGGTTTTTTTAAAAAATAATTTTTGGGGCCCCACTTTTTTTTAACTTGTAAGGGGGGCCCTGGCGCCAACTTTTTTAGCGCCGATCTCTGTGTGGTCTTTTAATTGTGATGTTGAGTGGGAGGGATCAGGGGCGGGGCTTGGGCACCAGGGTGGGTGGGGCTTGGGCACCAGGGTCGGCAGGGCTTGGGCATCTCAGGTCATTGTGCCTGGTCATGTGCTTTCAGAAAGAGCCAGACCTTTGTAATGGAACTGCTTTCAGATAAGCTGTTGTTTCTCCTGCTCAGTGTAAGTGACAAAGTTGAGTTAGCTGGACTTGGATTTTTTTCTATTGAGTATTCTCATATCTACCACTGCGTGGGGCATGGGAGTATTTTTAGAAGTGTAGGTGTTAGGGAAGTGTTATTTTGTTATCTTCCCATTGCCCCTTAATGGGCACCACTGTGAGGGCCTTGTACCCAGTGCATAAACATTTATTGAGTATACTGAATATGTATGTAAGACACGCCGAGAGATTCTCCTCAGTTCTTACATCCCGGCGTGTCTCTCCTCAGGTGTGATTGCGCAAGGCACGCACTTCCGGGTTGGGATCCTAGTGACGCCAGGCATCTTGACACTCGCGTCATGACGTTGAGCACATTGATGTTACAATTTGGCACCGAGTTCGAATTTTTGGTGCCAAATCATCTTTAAAAGCCCAGTCCTCCATTTTGATAGTGCCAAAGCTGGCTTCAATTTACTGTAGGGATGCACTGAATCCACTATTTTGGATTAAAGCACTGCGTATCTTGACAGCGCTATATAAATAAATGATGATGATGATGATGATTCAGCCGAACCCCCGAATCCTTTGTGAAAGATTCGGCCGAATACTAAACTGAATCCGAACCCTAATTTGCATATGCAAATTAGGGATGGGAAGGGGACATTTTTTTTACTTCCTTGTTTTGGGACAAAAAGTCATGCGATTTCCCTCCCCACCCCTAGTTTGCATATGCAAAGTAGGATTCGGTTCGGCCGGGCAGAAGTATTCTGTGGATTCGGTGCATCCCTAGTTTACTGATCCTGCCGAAATGTTAACACTCCATTTGAATTCCTGGTTTTTGACTTCTGCCTGACTATTTGACTTCGATTCCTGCCAACTGGATGGATTCCTTTGCCTGACCTTCGACTACGTTATTGCCCTATCCTTGCCGGTACCTTATTTCAACTCGTTCTTACCTAAACATACGTTTCCTCTGTGGTTCTGCAGCAGAAAGCCCGGGGCCCCAAAAGGGCGTCGGAGAACACCGGAAACCCTAGTGCGTCTGAGTGTACCCACCGTCTATTAAAAGGTTCATGATTGACATGAACGTTACAATGTACTACCACTGACTGTAACTACTACTTGGCCTGTATCAGTAACATGTAAGAAGTGTTTTACCCTCTGAGATTTTTTTGTAACCCATCAATGAAAATTGATGATTTAATTCCAGCAATAATGCAGTTAACTTTCTAGAGAACCATTGGTGACCAAGTTGTTGTGTTTGTTTGAAGAACAATCAGTACTCCAGTACTACAAGAAGAACCTGTCCAAGAAAGAAAATACTGTAGCATGCAACCTGCTTTAATGAAAGCAACATGGCCCCACTCTAAATAGTTACATAGTTACATAGTTAAATTGGGTTGAAAAAAGACAAAGTCCATCAAGTTCAACCCCTCCAAATGAAAACCCAGCATCCATACATACATCCCTCCCTACTTTTAATTAAATTCTATATACCCATACCTATACTAACTATAGAGCTTAGTATTACAATAGCCTTTGAAATTATGTCTGTCCAAGAAATCATCCAAGCCATTCTTAAAGGCATTAACTGAATCAGCCACCACAACATCACCCGGCAGTGCATTCCACAACCTCACTGTCCTGACTGTGAAGAACCCCCTACGTTGCTTCAAATGAAAGTTCTTTTCTTCTAGTCTAAAGGAGTGGCCTCTGGTACGGTGATCCTCTTTATGGGTAAAAAGGTCCCCTGCTATTTGTCTATAATGTCCTCTAATGTACTTGTAAAGTGTAATCATGTCCCCTCGCAAGCGCCTTTTTTCCAGAGAAAACAACCCCAACCTTGACAGTCTAATTTAAGTCTTCCATCCCTCTAACCAATTTAGTTGCACATCTCTGCACTCTCTCCAGCTCATTTATATCCCTCTTAAGGACTGGAGTCAAAAACTGCACTGCATACTCCAGATGAGGCCTTACCAGGGACCTATAAAGAGGCATAATTATTTTTTCATCCCTTGAGTTAATGCCCTTTTTTATGCAAGACAGAACTTTATTTGCTTTAGTAGCCACAGAATGACATTGCCCAGAATTAGACAACGTGTTATCTACAAAGACCCCTAGATCCTTCTCATTTAAGGAAACTCCCAACACACTGCCATTTAGTGTATAACTTGCATTTATATTAATTTTGCCAAAGTGCATAACCTTGCATTTATCAACATTGAACCTCATTTTCCAGTTTGCTGCCCAGTTTTCCAGTTTAGACAAATCACTCTGCAAAGTGGCAGCATCCTGCATGGAACCTATAGTTCTGCACAATTTAGTATCATCTACAAAAATAGAAACAGTACTTTCAATGCCCACCTCCAGGTCATTAATAAACAAGTTGAAAAGCAAGGGACCTAGTACAGAGCCCTGCGGTACTCCACTAACAACACTGGTCCAATAGAAAATGTTCCATTTACCACCACTCTTTGTAGTCTATCTTTTAGCCAGTTCTCTATCCAGGTACAAATACTATGTTCCAGGCCAACATTCCTTAATTTAACCAGTAACCTTTTGTGTGGCACTGCATCAAATGCTTTAGCAAAGTCTAAGTAAATCACATCCACTGCCATCCCAGAATCGAGGTCTCTACTTACATTCTCATAAAAAGAAATTAAGTTAGTCTGGCAAGATCTATTATGCATAAAACCATGCTGGCACAAACTCATAGTATGATGTCTGATGAAGTACATGATTTGCTATGAAGTCCAGTATCTTATCCTTTATTAACCCTTCGAAAAGCTTTCCTACCACTGACGTCAGACTAACTGGCCTATAGTTTTGAGGCTGAGAACGGGATCCTTTTTTGAATAGAGGCAGCACATTAGCAATTCGCCAGTCTCTCGGCACTATGCCAGATCTCAATAAATACTGAAAAATTAAGTAAAGAGGTTTGGCAATCACAGAGCTAAGCTCGCTAATTACCCTGGGATGAATACCATCTGGCCCTGGACCTTTGTTAATCTTAACATGTTCTAGTGTTAAATAAAGCTTTGTTATCTCTGTCAAACTTGCAAGATGTGTGTCTTACTTAGTTTTTCCATCCTTGGCTGTTTTTTATTATAAGAAGTACTGTAAAAGTTGTCTTGTAGATCTAGAAGTGTAAGGACCCCTAGGGGATAGATTATTAGTCTATTGCCCCCAGACAATGTGTCCTGCCACCTAAGTAGATTTGGGCACCTATTAAAAAACTAACCAACCAAACTATTATGACAAAATAACACCTGATCACATACTTTTTTTATTGCCCCTTGAAAGTTAGCTGACCTGGCAGCATTTACTAATATGGAACGGTGATTACTATGGTATTGTAGAAGCTGGCATTAGAAACAGTTGTGTAGTATATTCTCCCTGTGTCTATGTAGATTTCCTTGGACACCCCAAAAATATACATGTACTTCACTTGCTTTCTGATTATACTGACCCTTGTGTAAGTATGTGACCTTAGACTGCAAGCTCCACTGGGGCACGGACCAATGTGAATGATTTAAAGTACGTTGGTGCTATATAAATAACAGACAATAATATATATAAATAGTAATAGTAAACAGAAAAATAAAACATATGAAGAAATTAGCATGTATGTATGCTATTCTGGTATCTCCCAACAGATAGACATACCCAGGTACTACTTTTTAACTTTTTAAACCAACTCATTGCATGAATACACAGGTATGGGATCTGGCGTGGGACCTGGGGGTTTCCAGATAAGGGATCTTCCTGTAATTTAGATCTCCATAACTAACATCTACTAAAATAAATTAAAACATTAATTTAACCCAATATTATTGTTTCGCTACTATATGGATTAATTACTGTATATCTTAGTTGGGATTAAGTACAAGATACTGTTTTATTATTACAAAGGAAAAGGAAATCATTTTTAAAAATCTGAGCTATTTGATTATAATGGAGTCTATGGGAGATAGCCTTCCCATAATTTGGAGCTTTCTTGTTTCAGGATAATGGATCCCATACCTGCCAAGTAAAAAATCTATTTACCAATCAAGAAACCTTATGAGCTAAGAGATAGAACATTTTGTATAATGAGAACCTTGTATTTTCCAACATTTGTTTCTTGTGTCAGCCACTTTCATTTCATCAGATTAACATCATTTGAGCTTCATCCTTTCTCTGGAAAGAGTTAAGAATCTCAGACACTGAGAATTTTCAGTGAAAGGCATCTGTAATCTACGTTGAAGTATCTGTAATAAATAGTTACGGGGAGATATTGTGCAGGTGCTTACAGCAAGAAGAATTTTATTGAATAAAGCTGTGTTTTATTTGGCAGCTCTCCATGCCCCCCGCTGCTTGCAAAACTACCAATTTCTGTTTGAAGTGTTTTAGAAGATGATCATACTTGGCAGAGATAGCTGCAATGGAACATTTACCACATTTATCTTTAAATTAATATTTTCACCGAGCGCACACACTACACACCTTCCCTAATCTTTAAATGATAGGAAAACACTGGGAGTACCTTTTTCAGAATTCAGCAGCTCAAGGAACACTAGAGATTTCTAACTCTGATGTCAATGCTTGTAACTGACCTGCACTCACCAGGGCTGCTGTTTCCTTTTTTTCTTCTGCTTCATAAGTGCAGCTGTCTTCAAATAAGCCTCCCGAGCTCAATTGTGCCTTTGTGGTAAATAAGCACAGCTCAGGCTCCACTTTGTAATTCTCTGTTGTTGTACGTTAAAGAGAAAATTTGATTTTCCCTCTTTATTTTCCACAAACAAATTAAACTTCAGTGTCACTTCAACCTGGCTGATTATAAACCAGCGTTCATTTTGCATAGACTCTGTCTCTAATTAAAAATATCATGTATTTAAATATAATCTCGTTTTCCAGAAAATACCAAAATGCTCTTCGTTTTTAGATGTTAGCTTTAATGTTTTTTTTTTTGTCAGTGGAAGTCTCCTAGCTGCATTACACACAACTAATTAAAAATAATGATGAACTGTTGAACTGTTTGGTCTAAAGATGGAGATAATTGTAAAACCTACTTGGCACCAAAGAATTTTTCAACTTTAGAGGAAAAGAACTATCACCTGCTGAAAAAAAAAAAAGAGTATTGAATTCATAAATATTGTATTGTTTTCTTCTTGACAAGCTATTAGAGCTAACACATCCTTTGCCTCTATTGAGATGCAACCTTTATTTAACATTATGAACAATGTTTTGCACCGTTGTCAGATTAGATGAGCCTGTTTATTTAGGGGTACCAAAATGTGATGCCACACCTGCTGTGCAAAGCTGTGAATTCACAAGTCTTCTGACTATTTAAATGTGTGATGCTGAGGGCTCTTTTGTTGAAACTGAAATGTTGGTGATTGCGTGCCTCAAGTGTCACAAGTGTCCATCGTTATTATTTCTCAATGATCCTTAGAAAAGCAACAGTTTTTCCTGAAAATACTGTAAAATGCAGAATTCAAAGTATTTAAGTCAATGGGCCTGGTTTTACTATAAGCAATAGAATGTTGTGTTTAATGAGAAAGTAAACAAATGATTTACTGTATAATGCATTTAATCTTTCATTTTGACCATAGATTAACCTGCAAACTGTCTCTATCACATTCCAGTCAACTGTTACTCTTTACTGCAACACTTTTAAAGAAGTTCCAATTTAAAGAGGAATCTTTACCCATACTAAAGAAAAAGTGCAGAGAACAAAAAAAAATTTTTTTCCGAGCTTCACATGACTCATGTGGTTCGAATTGGTTTTGGCTGAACGCTGCAAAAAGTTATTGAAATTCAAGTCATTGGGAGGCAGCAGGAGGTAATTTGGGGTTTCATATATAGAACTTCATCTGGTCTCTACTACAACATATGTGAAGCTAATTTGCACAACAGGCATATTTGTAACTCACATATTTTAATGGAAAACTCAAAATGTTCCCTGTTATAGTCATAACACTTATGGAACATGGAAGGTAACATCAAGGCAGAATTCTAAGGGCCTCATGTGATCTGTCTTCTAGAGTCTAGAATCTAAACCATGGTCCCAAGACAACACAATGTCCTTATATTACAATGGAAATGTCTGCTTCCTGATGGCTACAATCAAAAGGAGTAATTTATGATGAATAACACTTATTGATCATGCAGATAGTGCTTCTGTCTGAGGTCTAGCTGTGCTCTGCATCTTGTGCCACCGCCTCTCTCTTTTTATCTGAACATGTTATGGAATGGGTAGAGGGCAGGATGAAGTATTCCTATGTGCCTCCCCAGATTACAATTCATCAAAACAGCACTGCCGAGTGCAAGCGGCACTGTATTCACAAGAGAGGTACTAAAATGGAGAACAGAAACCTGTGGCATCTCATTTAGACTGGTAGCAGAGTGCAAAGTGCATAAAAAAGTACCTTCCATCTGGTAAATGACCCCTAAAATGTCTGATGTGCCATTACTATTATATGTGGTGGCCTGATTTTTTGCCTTACTACTTGGATATACAGTACAGGTACTAGTGATGAGCGAATTTGCCCCATTTGGGCAAAAAGTTTGCGAAAACTGCTGAAATTTTGAGAAAAACTGCAAAAAATTTACAAAATGCATTGGTGATTTTTTGTCTTGGTGACTTTTTTGTAACAAAAAATATTACAATCGATGGACAACTTTTTTTTTTACTCCAATTGCATAAAAGTCAATGGATGTTTTGGATGCATATTCATGCATGGTGAAAAAGTTGCTTATCACTATACAGTACATTAATATTAATAAGTCTATGGAATGTTTGAGAAGGCAAGGGGCCAAAAATCCCTTATCGTATATTTATATTGCATCAGACAGAGATTACAGAGATTGCTTATTATTTGTGTAAGGATGTGAAAATCTTAGACACCCTTACACTTTACAGACAGGCACATCCCTAGTAATATGGACACCTCAATGGGTCCTTATGGGGACCTTGTGCTTATGTAACCCCTGCAGTTCACACAGTGTACACCAGATGGCACTGTGCCAGAGTATAAAAGGTTTAGGAACCATGTGCTCTGGGTCCATTGCTTTAGCCCAACCAATCAGGCTGGAAGGGAATGGGTGGTGCTGACCCTAGGCGCCTTGGCCCTAGTAATTAGATAGCTATACTCGTTTTATAGATCGCTCTAGGAGTGATAGAGAGGTTATTTAGTTGAGCAACTCAAGGCTCCACCGAGGAGATTAGAGGGATTAAGATCCCAGGGTATTACTGACCCAGAGTAAGGAACCAGTGTTGAGATAGGAATGTCAGGAGTTCCCCTAGTCTGCCATTGGAAGATATCCTGAAAACTGGGCAATACCCATCGCATGCTGTCAACTTACTCTCTGCTGTATATTCCCTAGCCTGTGGGGATTCAGCCTATACGTGCTGTGAGTATATGCTTCCTTTATGCTGCTGTGTATGCTCTATACTCCATTGTGGATCAATGTGCTAAATTATCTATGTGCTATTGTTCAATAAATACTGTTCTTTGTTCAACTGTTAAAGAACTACTGGCGCCCATCATTGTGCTATCGCACCAGGTTACAGTTACACTACACCCTTGCCTCCACCCCGCTGCGAGGGCTTACCCCTGAGAAAGAGAGCTCATCTGTGGTCTCAGCCCACAAAGGAAAGTAGCTTAAACTGCCCTAGCACAAGTTAGTTTACTATAGCGCTACATTTGCAACAGTCCCTTTCTCAGTGAAGCTTATAATGTAAGTTCCCACTCACGTTTACAAGCGGCGATCAACCTTAATAGAACCCATCTACCATTTGGCCTATGGGCTTCCAGTTGGAGTGGGAGCTCTACAAAAATATGGATTTTGTTTTTGCTTACATGTTTGTAAAGGTAGACATCCATTGTCAAGAAGCCCATTATTCAGAATGATCCAAAAACTGATACGGGTGTTCTTTATATGGTATTGGCTAAACAAACAAATCTTGCTTGATTCATTTCTTTTTGGATTTCGTTAAATGCTTACATTTGTATTAGAAGAGAATATCATTTTCCAAATTATGGAAAACCCTTATCAATAAAAAATCCAAGGTCCCTAGAATTCTGAGTAATAAATTCCCATAGCTTTGTTTCCTGAACATAAACTTGTCATGCTAACCAGTAAAAAAAACTTAGCTATAATATATTGAAGACACAATTTATTACATAATGTATTTTCTTTTATTAGCAAGAATTTGTCTTATTTCAGTGTTATTCTCATTTTATTTCCAGTCTTTCCAGACTGACATTATATGGGAAATATGTTTTTTTCCTACACAGCGAAAACTCCATAAAGGATCATAGAACATCAATATTAGTATTGACCTGAAATAAGTTCTACATTGAACTTCAAATGCAGACCATATTCAAACAATAACTTTGGCTCACAAAAACTTGATCTTGTAATGCAACATCCAATAAAACAATTCTGTATTCCCCAAAGGGAAAAGCACCATCATTTCTACAAAATACAAGTTTTCATGTAATATACATAAACTGCTGCACAGATCAGCATGGGATTAATAGCTCGCAATCTGATTAGATCTTCCAATGATCCTTTGACCTAAAACGTTTCATTTATTCAAACGGTACAAGACAGAGAAGGGGCATATGAAGAAAAGTGCATAATTTTACTACATTGTTTCTAATATCCAAGAGATGAAATCACAAATGGGTACTTAAACAAGAATATATTCAACTCAATGATATTTCTGGAGGAAAACATACTGCACAAATATGTACTGTACATGTCTGTACAATCAGTAATTTGACCCATCTAGGAACAATGTATGGCAAACACTTTTCAACATAAACGGTTGTGTATTTTTTAGTGTTGGTTGAATATCATCTATATAAATGTGAATTATAGTAATATATGTAAATATATCTGACTAAGGCTCGAGTGGGTTGCAGTTGAGGATATTAACCCTCAGCATTCCTTTGCCATTGATCATGTGCTTCTGGGAAGCACTATGGAATTAGCTGAACAGGCTTTGGCATACCACCCCAATATGGCAAGCTCCTACCTGATCACTGACAAGGCCTCAAGGATGACTGAATATATAACTTAAACTTTATAAAGCTCCACTATATGATAATTTGGGATTTTATACAATTATTCCTGTGGGTAATCACCTGTTCTACCTCAGGCTGCCTATACATCCACAGATGAGGAGCAATATTATGACTGAAACACTGATATCAACCTATGTTCCAGACATGTTGCTTCCCCTGTGGTCTATGGATCCTAAACCCTAATTCAATGAGGAACTGACCGCATGCGGGACCGCATCAAAGAACAGATGCGGCCGCTATCTGACGGGATTTTTAGTCCGATCTGATGGAGATCTGGCCAACATTCAGCCAGATCTCGATCGGGGAATCCCGTCGGGGGCCCTATACACGGGCCAATAAGCTGCCGACTCGGTCTGTCGGCTATGTGACTCTTCCTTGTGGAAAAGATTCTGCACTTATGATTGTTGGCTCAAATGTGAAAGCTGTTGTGGAAGCCTTCATTAAGTTTCTCCAGCCAACAGCAAGTACTGAATGAAGCTCCAAAGCTGCTGTAAAATTTCCAGCCTTTTGCTCCTGAATTGCATGGGGACTGGTTTGGAAACCTTTGGCTCACTGTAGAGCTTCAACCATGAGCACTGTAAAGTTTACAGGTCTATGGGGAAATTCTACCTGTTACAGGTGGTAACTTCTTTCTGTTAGAAACTGACCCAGTGGAAGCTCAGCATGAGGCTAAGTTATATCTAACCTTGAAGATTCCAATGATCGTCCAAAGCACAGGCAGATATTGAAGGAACAATTAGCTCAGTACAGTAATGTATTTTCTGATATGGACGTTGGATGTTCTAAAGTGCTGAGCACACCATTAGGCTCAGTAACAGTACTCCATTCAGGGAGAGGTCCCTGGAGATTACCACCTAGAGATGATTGATGATGACTGAGGCTACTTGAAAAAGATGAAAGACCAAAAGATTTTTGTGGAATCTCGAAGTCCATAGGCTTCTCCCATAGTTACTGTAAGAAAGAAAGAAAAATTTCAGTTTTAGTTTATGTGTGGATTAAACAACTCTGAACAGGCAAATGATTTCTGATCAGTATAAACTGCCCCATATTTAGCAATTTTCATTTATTCCTCAGGGAACAAGTGGAACTCCAGCCAAATTTAAGTGCCACATGAAGAAATTGCTGGGAGCTCTAACCCCAAGGCAATGCATAGTTTACCTGGATAATATTATTATTTTTTTCTGGAGGAGCATGGCAACAGACTGTTCAGTGCACTTGAGCGCCGCAGAAAGGAAGGCCTGAAATTGCCAGTTGACAAGTACAAGTGTTTGCTTTGAGGAAGTGGCTTCTGTCCATGCAAAAGCTTCAAGTGTTAGTGTGCTCCATTCATGCTTTTTAAAATTTTCTAAATAAAGCGATGGTTTTAACACCGCTGGTGCTCCATGATTGAGGATTTTGTTGCTGGAGTTGACAAGTACAAGTTTACCCATAAATCTGTGTGCTTCATAGGACACATCGTATCTGCTAATGAAATTGTTACTGACCTATAAAAATTAGGGGCTGTCCTAAATTGGCCACGTCCAACCAACTGAGCTGAGATCTTTCTTGGGAATATGTAGCTATTACAGGAGATTTGTTGAAGGTTAATCTAAGATAGCATATCCCTTGAATGAACAATAGCAGTGAGGATACATCTACTCAGCCCCTTTATAAGGACAGATGTGCTTGTGAGGAAGCTTTCCTGCTGCTCAAGAAAAGGCTTACAAAAGCACTTGTACTTGCCTGTGCTGACCCACAAAGATCTTATGTAGTTCTGTGTGTAGATTCCTGTTATGAAGGCTTCAGAGGCATCCTTCATCAAGAATATCCTGGAGGATTGAAACCTGTTGTATATATCAGCCAAAGCCTGAGATGCACTGAGTAGAACTATCCTGCACATAATTTGGAATTTTTAGCTTTGAAATGGGCTGATCCAGAGAAGTTTTAGGGCTCAATTTGAAATAAGAATCCCAAGGTGTGGGAGCGCACTTCCAGGGTCACAAATTGGTCGCTTCAACTTTTCGGTAAAAAATTACTTTTATTTTAACATTGGTTAAAAAGAATTACATCAGTTTATGGTCTGACGCGTTTCGTATAAACATGCTTCATCGGAGACCTAGACTCCGATGACAATTTGAAATAAGCACTGACAATAATGCTCTAATTTATATTTTAACAACTAAAAAATTGGATGCCATTGGTCGTCATAGGTTGGCTGCTTTATCTAGTTATCAATTTTCTTTGAAGTACAAACCTGGCTCAAGGAACATAGTGGCAGATGCCCTTTCCAGATGCTCTGGTCTACTCCCTCAGCAAGAGGAGGGTGAGTGAGAAGAAATGAGTGTACAATTGTGTATTATTATATCTGAATAAGGATAGCTGTGCTGCACAATCCAATATTGAGTGGAGACATCAGTGTCTACATTCACAAAGCATTCAATTGTACCACAATAAGTAGAGGCTCAGGTCTGCTTTTACTTAACAGGGCCAATTCACACACTACTGTGAATATATATTACTGCCAAGGTTAAACTTCTTTATTTATTTTGAGTAGTTGGCATGGGATCAACATTACAAGTTTTTTCATGTACCAGTTCAGTAGTATGTTAAAGTATAGAAAATGGGTGACATTTGTATCTTAGTAAATTATATTTATGTCAAAATATAGTTGAAGAATAATTGTGGAATGATATAACATGTAAGCTATGCACATGGGATATCATATTTAATAGCATTATAATACTGTCCAGGACAAGAAAGTTGTATGCCTCTTACAATTATTAGTAGTATTATTATATTAATGTCTGTTCTATTAATGTATTATTTTAATGTAATAAAATGTCTTAAGTTTCCCCACATCTAGTAACCTATAGCAACCAATTAGAAGTTTTTTTTCAAACTCCTGCTGATTAGTAGTTACTATGGGTTACTAGACAAGTACAAGCTTAAGATAATTCATTACATTTCTCCCATTTTCTGACCATTTAAATATGATTTATTGTTACCCTTAACTGATGTTTGAACCAGTCTGTTTGATTCAGAAACTCAAATTTGGCCTATATAAGTAAGTTTCTGTATACCCAGTGGGCCAGCCATTCAAGTTGAACAGAGGGAACATGTTTACATAGCAGACAACAAATAAAATGCAAAGAATACAGTGGTTTTAGTATTTACCCAGGGAGATAAACAGGGGTCAAATGTCATTCGTGAATTTCCACAGAACTAGAATGAAGACCTTTTTCTCATGAAGTAGGAAACTTGTCAAAAAAGCTTATTTGCAAACAGATAAAAAAATATTTTCGCTTTAGGGCAAGGGCACACGCTGCTATTTAGGGAGATTAGTGGCCCAGCAATCTCGACTTATCTCCCTGAAACTGCCTTCTCGCCAGTTAGAATGTAAAATGCTGGCGGGATGGCAGTCTGATCGCTTCGGCTTTCCAAAGTCACCCAAAGTTTGCTCGTGATGGCGACTAATCTCCCCAAAAAGCTTTCCAACGGCTAGAATCTAAATCGCTGGTGGGATGGCACTCGGAGCAGTTTGTTTGCTGAAGTCGCCCAAAGTTGCCCCACAAGGAAACTTTGGGCAACTTCGGAAAACGAAGGGCTCTGAGTGCCTTCCCGCTGGCGATTGCGATTTTAGCTGGCTTTTCGGGGAGATTAGTCGCCCGAAGAAAAGAGGTGATTTGTCGATGAGCGACTAATCTCCCGAAATAACAGTGTGTGCCCTTACCCTTATGGTGTCATCGTTTCTGTATGAATTTGCTTTTGTGAGAGATTGTTATAAACGCACCCACAATACAATATTTGATCATTTGGCCTGAGTAGGAAATTGTGGAGTGCATCTAAAAAAATGGATAAGCTTCAGATCCTCTCACTTCCACATATGCTAGCACACCATGCACATGCCATGCACATGTGGACAGATTGGTTATAATATGTCAGTATTGCAGGATGATCTGTAAAAACTGCTCCCCCTTGGTGCCATATATTCCAAAACAAGAAGTATTGTCAAATCTGAATGGCTGTGGTCATCTTTAGAATGAATTAAATCTCTCGTCAGCTGGTGTGCTTCCTGTTTGTGTCATGCTGTGGCTGTGCACCCTACTCTATTCAACGGGCACTGATTTACCAAAAATTGAGCTGGTGTTTTTTCCTCAGTTCAACAAAAACTTGGACATGAAAAAATACATTTCTGAAACCTTGAATAGTCTGGATTTTACTAAAGAAAAAAATGCAAAGAGTCAGCAGATAAATGTCGGCAAGTTAAAGCTGGCTAGAAGTCAATGGGAATACTTACCTTCCAACACTTTTTTCAGTTCAGTTGGTTTGTGATAGTTAACCAGAAATAAAGACTTTTTTCAATTACATTCTATTATTTATGACTGTTTTTCTAATATTGAAGTTTAAACTTTAATTTCTCACCTTTTTTGTGTCTTTCTACAGTAGCTCTGGGGGGGGGGGTTCGCTGACTCTGTAACTGTTGTAAATGATACATCTAGGGCTGAACTACACAGCGATTACATCTGACATGTCGCCATGTGATGACACACATGCAAAGTGTTGGATGTTCAGAAGAGAATGGCTCTTAATGTAAAGTCGCGGGTACAAACTACATGTATCCGTGCAGCGTTTTCATCCGACAGTCAGGACTGTATTTAGGTCTGATGCTGCCCTAGGCACCAGACCTAAACACACCCCCTACATGGCAAGCATGAAATCAGCGCGTTCTACATGTGGCGTCAGGGCCGGATTTACATAGTGGGCGCCCCTAGGCCCACTGCCGTCCGTCACCCGTGCCCCCCCCTTTATTCATGCAAATTTACATAATCGGGACCCGAGCAATGTGGATTGGGCACCGGGAAATTTACCTTCAGTGTTTTTGAACCAATGTGGGAGTGGTTGGGCAGCATGCCACCCCCCTAAAATCCTGCTACCCTAGGCCCGGGCCTAGGTGGCCTTTCCACAAATCCGGGCCTGTGTGGCGTCACACGCACAAATGTATCGGAAGTCACATCACGCAATGTGTGCATGTGACGTCACTTCCGTCAACCGGCCCGACCCCCTACCCCTCACCCCACCATCTCTTTCACAGGATTTCCTATAGAAATCCGTGGAAGAGGTAGGGCGATTTTTTTTTTATTTATAGGCACCCAAGGGCCGTCCCCCAAAACCTGCCGCCCTAGGCAAAGGCCCTCGGATGCCTTAATATAAATACGCTCAGCAGTTGGATACATGTAGTTTGTACCCACGATTTTACATTCTCTTCTGAATATCCGCCACAATGTCAGATGTAAATGCTCCATGTAGTTCAGCCCTTAGTTGAAACATTTCTTATCTTTGGCGCTGCTGAGCAGAACCCATGAGTTTTAATAAAGGCAGCTGTTTTTAAAGGCATAAATAATGGAAAGCAAATTTAAAATAGTCTGTATTTTTGCTGTTCAATCTGAAAACAAATGTGTTATGAAGGGGTTGTTCAACTTTATATTGACTTTTACTATGATGTAGAGAGTGATATTCGGTGACAGTTTACATTTTTTTATCATTTGGGGTTTTTGAGTCATTTAGTATTTTATTCAGCAGATATCTGGTTGCGATGGTCCAAATTACCCTAGCAACCATGCATTGATTTAAATAAGAGACTGAAATCTAAACAAGAGACGCCATGAATAGAAAGATGAGTAACAAAAAGTGGCAATAATAAAAAAGTTGTAACCTTACAGAGCATTTGTTTTTTAGATTCGTTCAGTGACCCCCATTTGAATTCTGAAGAGAATCAGAAGAAGAAGAAGAAAAATAATTCAAAAACTTTAAAAAAAAATAATGCTGACCAAAAAGTTTCTCAGAATTGGACATTCCATAATTAATAAAGGTTAACCTTAAGGTGAACCACCCCTTTAAAAGTCACTTTCCAGCTTTGAGGACTAGATGAACCATATTTTGACTGGGTAGCTAATGCCACAAACACTATAACCAAAAAAAGTTTGTTGCAGCTTCTCGCTTATTTAACACACAATAATCAGAGCTTTAGGTGAAGGTAGTTATCTTCTTTTTGATGTTAAAATTTTACATTTCCTGGATTAAATTTATAGTGTCTACAGTACTGAACTTGTAGTAGTCCTGAAGCCTATTATTCCATGTATTTCATAAACAAGGCAGATAATGACCGATTGCTTGGCCTGCATAGGATCGAGGTGGCCTCCAGTTTAAGAGACATTGCTTTTTTTTTCTTAAGATTGAGCTTTTTAAATTACAGAATATAGCTGGACATCGTCTTTCACTCTTGCTGTGTGTGTTTAAACATGTAAGTGAGGTCAGAAGTTTAGTCAAACATGTCATGCAATGTATTCTTGTAACTCCAGCTA
Organism: Xenopus petersii; assembly: GCA_038501925.1. Taxonomy (NCBI): domain Eukaryota; kingdom Metazoa; phylum Chordata; class Amphibia; order Anura; family Pipidae; genus Xenopus; species Xenopus petersii. Next base: position 200,058,555 of record CM076672.1, read on the forward strand.
CTAAGCTTTTTATCCTTTCAATAATTTATTTCTTTTGGGCTTTAGAAATATCCCATTTATCGAGTACCAGACTGACTTGTTCCATACCACCCTTAAAATAATATAAATAAACCAAAGTTTGATTTATTCAGACACAATATGTGGCTCCTCTAACTTAAAGCAATTCTGTATCTGGTCATGGTCTTTTCATTTTCTGGCCACAAGAAGGAATGGACATTGGCCTCATATAACTGCCTATTATATGATTTGCCCTGATAACTGTTGCTCTTTTTCTTTTCTTGGTGGTTGACTTATAGGCAGATTTATCAAAATGTGAAATTAGACTTCACTATAGTAAAATTCCAGCCCTTTCTATTAATGCTTATGGGATTTTAGAGGTGTATTTTTAAATGGTGAACACTAAGGGGGCCAAGTTATTTTTTTCCAGAAAAATTACTGAAAAAATTTAGATCTTTATCTTCAAATAACTGAGCAATAAATACTACCTGCTGATTGGTTACCATGGATCACTAGACAGATAGAAAAGGTTGCTACATTAACTTTTAGTGTGCTATTCAATTTCTGAGACAATTTGTAATTAGTCTTCATTTCTTATTATTTATGGTTTTTGAATTAACTTTTTTCAGCATCTCTCCACTTGGGAATTTCTGCAGCTATCTTGTTGCTAGGGTAAAAATTAACATAGCAGCCAGTAGTGGTGTGAATAAGACACTCGAATAAGGAGAGGCCTGAATAGAATGATAAATAATGAAAAAGTAACAATAACATTGTAGCAATTGTATTTTGGCTGCCGGCATCAGTGACCCCCCAATTTGAAAACTGGAAAGAGCTATTAGAAGAAGATAAATAATTCATAAAAAATAAAGACCAATTGAAGGTGAACTACCCTTTTAAGACATTTATTACAATACCCTCAAAGTTAATTATACAGGCATTCCAGTTTTCTTTCACATGCCAAAAACATTCAGCAAAGTTAACAGGCGTCTGATAAAATTGACCATAGTGTATGTAAATGTAGAGAGGGACTTATAAGCTCCATTATAGCAGGGATAATAAACAATAATAATAATATATAAGCTGTAGCATCAACATAATATTGTTTTTTAATTCTGCTTTAAGGAATCTTATTTATATTAAGGTTCTTATGGTAAAGAATGTATTTGCTTTGTGACAGGGCCGGGCCAAGCCAGCTGGGCGCCATCGGCAACACAGCTAGTTGGCCACCCTACTCCCGCTACCCCCACCCTCGTGGGCAGCCAGTAAGACAGGGGACAGAGGTGGGAGTGACGGAAGGGAGGGGGGAAATCGACAGAGGGTAGAATGATGGAGGGGAGAGCAATGGAGGGAGGATAGAGGGGTGGAGGCGAAAACCAAAAAAGGGCTGCAAAAACAGAATAGGGGTAGCAGGTTTCAGCCTGCAATGCCGCCCCCCCGTCACACCTACCTTAAGATCACAACAGGAGTCCAGGGTGGCGCAGGGCTAGTGCAGAATGCGAAATTGCACTCTCTGCGCTAGAAAAGTCACATTTACGATTTCATAACCAGAAATTCGGCTCTTTAAATTGCCAGGAGCAGCTTTTTGCTGCCCCTGGTAACTTCTGGGGAGCTGCTGTCTATGGCAAGGTGCTCACCTTACCTCATGGCAGAAACTCTTCTAGGGGTAGGCAGAAGACAGTTTAAGAGGTACCTTCCTAGCAG